>JBBPKK010000037.1:0-92770 GCA_038089215.1 Tylopilus vinaceipallidus
GGAAGTGGGGGGTGACAGCCATCGTCTCTGCATTTGCTTTCCTCACTGCAGTGTCCTCTTTCATGGTTGCTCCTGCAAGCGATCAAGTGGCCATTGGGCCAATTCGGGGTCCACGATAGTGTATCACGTCAATTTATTTGCTTGCCTATGGTAAAACAAAACTTGTTCGATGTTTGGGATTCTTGTCTGATCTAGACTTGGTAGTCATCAGCCTTCTAACTTTTGGTCCACTGAGTGAAATCTACGGTCGGTCGCGAGTGATCCAACTGGCAAACCTGCGGTATCTGGGTATGTAGTTCAAACTCAAATCTGTCGTTGCCAGGCTTACCCTCTTCAACTAGCATAGAATCTAGTATGTAGCTTCGCGCAGAAAGAATCGGAATTCCCGGGTTCCGCTTCCTAGCTGGGTTAGAAGGTTGTGCCTCCCGTGTGGTATCATGCTTGTCGGTACGTATTCAGACGTATGTCGTCGATGGTTTACCCTTTATGTGGCATCCGGCGCGTTCTCATGAAACATACAATCTGTTGCTCACTTGCCCTTTCCCCTCTAGCAATGGTGGTGTTGACATGTTTGCGATCACTGATCGGCTTTGGATTTCCTCTGTTCGCCCCTGCGATGTACTCCGCGCTAGGATCTGGAAAAGGGGTACAGTACTTGCGGGGGTGGCTATGGTCATCGGTTGCGTATGTTATGCCTCGTGATGGAGGACATGCCCGGCTGACCCCGACATTTTTAGTGCTTGAATTTTCTGGCAGTTCGGAGAAAGGACACGCAATGCCAGTCGTCGTGCTCGGCAGTGACACGTATGAAGATTTTGCCTCGCCAGCTCACAGGCTGGGTGTTCTAGACAAGGTTTGATGATGTGACAATGCGAATGGCAACGACCGAGGAAAAGCAAGACGGCCGTGTACCGATTCACAACGGTGGCAGTCCTGTTGTCACATATATTCCCTAGGCAATCTGTATCGCTCACAGCAAGTAGAATAGAGCTGTGATCCATGTTGCGACTGATGGACGACGACGGTTAACACCAGGCCGTCGCCTCATCCAGGAGTAGTCATGTGAACAAGCCCACTAGACCTCACGATATTCTATCATTCGCCATGAGAAGCTTCAATCGTGGCTTGAGAATTGGCCCGAGTCTTCCATGTTGGTGACAACATAGTACTTGTGTGCCACCCACGCTGCATCTGGTGATGGGCTATGCAGTGTCATTGGCCCATGCTCCTGTTGTCTGTCGTGTGTTTCATAGGCAAGTTGGCCCGCCGTTTCAAGCTTGAATGCAACCTAGAGATGATGATGAAAGAAATATTATCGATATATTCCATTTCCATTTGGAGTGCTTGGCAACTGGGCATTTATGGTGACCTTTTTTCGGGTCCGACTCAGGCTCGTCCTTTGACTTCAAGCAGTTGATTCGACGTTCCCTTACGACTAATGACTACCATCGAACAATCGACTCGCCGAACACGGGATATTCTGCGTTACGTTGCTCATCGGTCTTGCAGGCGTGCATCCACAAGCTCCAACCCATACCCATATCCTACCCATCCGAATCCGCAACCACACCAAATCTTCCACCTCCCCAGATCCGCCACTCAGCAGCAAATAAAAGAGCGATGTCGGTGACTGCCCCTTACAGTATGCACCGTCGAAAAAGTTTTTCTCAAACAAACGTTTTTGGTGCTAGACTATGACCTCGTTCGCATCTACCACCCGGATTCCCCCATCGCCCGAAAGTACCCCGTGGACATAGCTCAAGCTCGGTTTCAGTCCGTATCAAAGGCGTATGATCTGATACGGGGCAAGAATGCCATCACTGGGGAGGTACTGATGAACCGCGAACGGCACGCGGATCCAGCGCGGTTTAGACCCAAGGCGGCGTCGAGACGATCCCACTTTGACGAGGCCGCTGGCGACGAACGCTGGAAAGAGCGGGTCTTGCTCGGGGCGACAGTGCTGGTGAGTGTCGTGTTACATCATAACGTGCTCAGAACCAGCCAACGAACGTCCATAGGCTGTCGTTGCATTCGTCTTGCAAACCAGCATTTCTCGTCAAAGGGCCATCGCTCAGGCAACCAGTGGCGCTCGGACGACGACGACGGAGTCAAAGTATACCTTGGCTGATGACGCGTTGGCCGAACAGACCGAGTCCCCGCACCACGGGTGATCATGGCTGTTTATAGCACGGTGGCCTACCAGAATTTACCTATGACGTAGCAGCTGAACGTGTGGGGCTTCTTGCGAGCAATAAATATGCCTATATCTCAAACTCATGCTTGTCAACTACGATCGCATCAACGCGCCAAAAGCACGCCAAGCTTGCTGACAAATTTGTAGAGGCCATATGGATGCGAATCTGCCACGAAGTGTCGCAATGGAAGGGACACTAAACACTGCCGTCAGACATCCCACGCGCTTCCTATAGCGGCCCCTGTCATCTGGATGAAGGCGCTGTATCATACTAGCCCCATTTGCGATCCTGTGGGAATCGTGATTGCGGCAGGAGTGCCCTGGTAAGCCATTTGCGCTCTCCAGAGGAAGAGGGTGTAATTAGGGATCGATTACACTGTTACAGTTGTTATTTCCGTCCTATACGCAAGGAAGCGATGATATCAGAGGTGCTTGTACGCCACATGATGGGGCGCAATAGCAATCAATGGTGATAAGCCTCACCCCGTTTCTGAAACTGGATCAGATAGCCATCCTTCGCGAGCGCGGACTACGCCCAGGTGCATAAATGCAGGTCGCCGCGATCATGCGGTCGAAGACGATCGTGCCCTGCTGTCATGTCCCCGCCCTTTGCGTCCCTGCCGATCGAACTCGTCCTCTCCGTCATCGCGTTTGCCGCTGACCACCAACCGAGCGCGCTTGCCCTCTCCTTTGTCTCTTCCTGGGTACACACGCACGTCGAGCCTGTCCTGTATCACACCATCCATCTCCGCTCCGCTCGGTCCCTCGTCGCATTCATCGCCACCCTCGACCGCAAGCCCCACGGGTTCGCCGACCGCACCGTGAAACGGCTGTGCATCACCGCACTAGGCCCAATCGCGAGCATCCGGACCGTACTCACGAGGTGCACCGGCGTCGCCAGCCTGGCCTGCGGCTTCTCCGTCCCTGCTTACGTCCACGGCGCTCTGTCACCGCACGCGGACAAGGCAGACGACGCGTCAGGCACGCTAGGACGCCTCCCGGTCACCCCGAGGGAGCAACACTTGTTCTCGCTCGCGTGTCGCGACGGGCTCCACATGGCAATCATGAGTCCCTCTGTGTCCCATTTGCGGATACAGCTCACGTCCGCTGTCTCCTCGGAGAGCGTGGCGGGGCTCGCAGCGCTTCCTCGGCTGACGCACTTGGCGTTGGTGATCAATGCAAAGGAGGCGCACTCGCGTGGGCTCGAGGCGATCCTGGACATGCTCGGGCCGATCCTGGATCGCGGAGCACTCCGGTTGCTCGTTCTGCAGTTCGCAAGCAGCACAGGCAACGTCGTCCAAGAGGACGTTCGGAGGTGGGCCCAGATTGAGCGAGAGAAACGATCGTCCCGAAACGCAATTGACGGTGAGAAACGTGCGGACCTGGTTGTTTCGACGCCCAAGGCACCTTGGACTTTTCTGTCGGAATGGGAAGAAAGTGACCGGTTTTGGCAGCGCGCGAGGGACAGCGTGGCCAATGGGTCTGTGGTTGCTTAGAAGTTGCCTAATGCGACGCCTCATGCGTGCGACTGCCACCTCGGGCGGTGCTACTGCTTCTTGTACACACATAGCCACTTCGCGTACACACACGTGGAGTTTTTGAGAAAGTACAGGGCGTGCTTCTCGCGAGCGACCACAGTAACAGTATACCTTGGAAACAGTATGATTATAGTACATGATGAGTCTAAAGTAAAGCTATAATAATGTGACATTGAATAGTATATGAATAGCAAACAGTGATACAGCATACCGTCGAAACTTTCGTCATACACTGGTAATCATCCACGAGGGTATCATTCTACGGTCAGTGACGTCCAGAAAAAGAAGGATAAACAACTAGGTTGAACGCCGGCGTCGTCAGAAACTTGGACCATATGCACAGGCTGGGTTGTAATCCCAATCACTTGCCCAGCCAGGTCTGAGAAATATGTAAGCGATGTTCCGGAATGCATACCCACACACACCTTGATTGATGATGACTATAATTACTCCCATTTTGGTGTGTTGCTATAGAAACAGATCCGCCAAAAGACGCACGGCTGGCCATTGCATACTGTCGGCAGACAGAAGTATCTTGTTGTGTCATAGATGCTTCATCCATACTCCGTTCTTCGAACAAGGATGTTGGCTGGGAATGGGTACTGGGTGTTGACGACCTTCGGTCGCCAGATCCCGTGTGCATGGAAAGTCTGTCGTAACTGTGTCGTGATTGAAACGTGGTGAATCGCGTTGGCATGGATTGATCGTGTCGGCACGCAGTGGAAGATGGCATCGGGAGAGTGCTGGGGACGGGGTATCGGGTAATGTGAGGGAACTCGAAAAAGTGAGGACTACCCTCGGACGGCTCAACTTCGGTATCGTAGACATGCGTGTCAATGGGCGGCGGAACAATGCGATACTCGGGCGGTGGATTTCGGTAGTCCCCGAGCGTCGTGTAGTCTGGCGGGGCACCGTTCTGGTAAGTTTGGTCATTAAACCCAGGGGAATAATGAGAATTCTTGGGGATGTTTGGTTCAAAACCGCCCTGACTATGAGGCAGCGAAGAACTGAGATCATTCCTGTTTACCCAGTGATTAATAAATTAGTCAACAAAAAGATAATTGGCGCTAACAAGTACATTTCCGCGTTCCTCCAGCGATGTTTGACTGCTTCTAATGCCTCGATGAAAATCGAAACTTCCTCGAGCAATTCGGCCATAGCCAGAGTTAAGGGGGACTTGACATCCTCGAATACATTACCTCTCATCTGTCCGCGTTCTTGCCACTTCAAATCCCAAAAGTTCATGAGCAGAATAGCGGCACAGACATGTGCACCCAAAATAATACTAGGGATATTCGAGAAACCACGACCAAGTTGGGCCTTCAAGATGCGAGAGACGCATTTACCGGCATTGACACAAATCCCAATGCAAGGTATAGGCATATTGGAATGCGGAGTGATGTTCGTCGCAGAGTGAAGGGACGGTGGCAAGAAGGGACGATAAATGGTTATCTGGATCAGATTATATGAAATATAAAGCGTCGCTGACTGTTCTGAAAACAGCGGATTTGCAATGTGAGGGGACCAGCGTACTAGCAGAAGGCTCGATTTGAGACACCCGACTCGCGAGAAGTCATGCTCACAGTGTTTTGGAACCGAATCCACCCATTCAGTCATGGCTTGGTTCAGTTGAGTCAAAACTTGTTGCCACCGTGGACGTGCGGCGCTGACGAGTAACTTTGACCTATCAAGAGCGTACTTGACAAGGGTGTCAATTAGCAATCGGTGACGGGACAGGAAGACGCACGATCGTTCTCATGGCATATGCTACGATCTTTGTCAATTTAAGATGTGAATTAAAGGCAGCTATCTTTGATGGTTTGTCATGGGGTTGCTGAAACGCCTTCTCCGCGCCTTCTGTTTCCCAGTACTCGTCATCTACTTCCAGTGGAAGCTCTGCATCAAACCTTGACAGTGATGTTAGTCAAAATACGTGACAGCGGACAGGATCTTACTCTTCCTCGCCAGAACAGCACGGTCGTCCTAGGGAAGCACTTGTCATTCTATCGAGAAGGACAAGAACCCAAAATGCCCTTTTCCAGAGCTCCCCTTCAATACTTGGTTTGTCCCCGTAAATTTTCTTCCGATGTGCTCCAACATCTTGTGCTTTGCGAAGACCAATGCTGATGAAAAGCCATGCAACCGGATGAAATGCTGTGCCTCGCAGGAACAAACCAAGTAGCTGTTTAGAGAAGGTGAGCAAAGGAATTGCGGAGGACCATTCCATTTCACTGACTGCCATGGTCTGGACTTCGAACAAGCCAGGAGGATGAAAAAGGCTGAGGGAGCCACGATGAACGTCTGTGATTATAAGCAACTCATACATTTGGCAGGATGGAAACGACGCACCAACAGCGGCATTGAAGAAACGCCAACCAGCACGTTGCCACTTGTACTTTTCGGTGGGCTGTTGGGCCCGGGAATCACCATATCTACCGTCATCAAGTACACGAAGATCATCACACCATCGGCTGGCGACGGCGAACACTGACAAACAGAGGCAGCCAAACCATGCGTCCTTGTGTTGTAAGCCATCTTTCCATTGTCGCTCAAATGTTGGGCGGTGAAATACTGGAACGAACGTATTGACTTTCTCAAAGAATAGTTGTATCAAGTTGCCGGCAAGGTCCTCAGGGGGGAAATCTTCAGCGAGCGAGAAGGAAAGATCCTCGAGTCGATTCTGAAAGCCTTCAAAAGCAAGCTCCCACTAAAAAAAAAGGAAAGAAAGAAATAAGATTCAAACATCCACCGAGCGCGGGCCAACGGAGAGAAAAGATAGCTAGACTCACGGGTGGGGTGGTCCAAAATTGGGGGCGTCGCAACGCTGCAGCATTAATCGGGCTAGTACTGTCACGAGAGGAGCGACTGCGTTCCTCTCCACCAGTTACACGGTTGACATGTTCGTCTCTGAGCTTCCGAGTTGGTTCGATCAGCTTGAAGCAACTGCTCTTGCCGTGAAAACGGACTTGATTATCCGCGAGGGTGAGGCGATCTTGCGTGGGTTCCAACCCCCGTATTGTCAAGCGTTTCATTCCACGAGAAAGGCTGAGTTCTCCAACCTCTTCACTGTCCGAGGACGTATAACCGTCTGATGACAAATCTGTCTCGCTCCGTGGTGTACCTGTAGAGTGTCGGCTACGGGAGTCATTATATGTGGAGTGGTGTGTAGCGTTGGGAGGAAGAACATTGGGTTGTAAAGGTCCCGAGGGCGAAGTCTTTTGTCTAAAACATGATGCGGATGGAGACGCTGACTTGTCGTGGGGTGAGGCAGAGTGGAGGGGTTCGGGGTCCGTTTTCCAAGAGTCTCGAACCACTGGAGGCCCCAGCTCCTCGGAGAGATCGGCTTCAGGGCGGAGCTACGTAAGGGAATTAGAGTATGCTCTGGCAGCCAGCAGCAAGAGTGAAAGTGAATGGAGGAACGCGTGATCATTGGTTCTCGGGAAACAAAGACGCCATTAAATGCATTCAGAGCAAGCAAAGTCGCTTGGGCGGCGGATAACAAGGTAACACGCGGGAATGAACACTCACCCGCTTGAGCAGCGCCTCCATCTTCTCCAACCTGTCCTCCAAGTTCGTGATATAACTGTCAAAGACATGTCAACTGGGCGAGGCAGAACCGGATAAGTCGACTGACGCCTTCGGGGGACCTCTGGGCTTGGAGGCCTCGCTAGAGGGAGATTGAGTGGGTGTGAGGGAAGCGGGGCGAGTGTACAAACACGTAAGAGCATGTCTTGCGATTCTGTTTGCAGTTTGTGCAAATATTGTCTGGCGTGCGGGGGCCATCGCACTTTGTCTTTCTACGGCGACAGGCGTCGCAAGCGCGTTCGATTTTGCGCTTCTTGAATATCGAGTCTGCAGCGAAGGGCTCTGCGTGGTGAATCGCAAGCATGGGCTCTGACAATGCATGTGGGAGGGGTTGGGAGGGGAAGGGAGAGTCGGCGATTTCTATGACATTGGAGGCATAGAGGCTGTGGGTATAGTAGGGCTGCATGCTAGATCTGGCGGCGATGGGTCAGGGCGGGTCGATTTGCGTGCTAAATAAAACGTGTTGGGTGATGGTGCGGCAGGTAAAAAAAGATGGCGCCACTGACGGGGTGGGGGGGAGCTGGGTTGTGGTCAGAGTGAGCTCGCGAAAGCGATCAGCGTTCACCAACCAACTCGGCTATTTTACTCATACGGCATTTAATATCCTCACGTGACAGTTAACTATGTCGGACTTCCAATCTTGTCCTCTTGCCCCCGGTGCCGTTACGTTACCGTGCCTGGCTGTGGGAGTAATCATTCCTTAAGATATCCCTCTTACCAACATTTCCCCCCCCGAAAACCGTCGCTTAGCACGCTTTTATTATTTTATTTCCTGTTCCTTTCATGATCGCCCCGGATGATGGTCCGAATGTTCCCGCGGAACGCTCGTACAGCGACTACCACCATGCCTCGCCTCTTTCGGTTCGGTCCGACCATCCTGCCCCCTGCTGTCCATGCACGAGCACTTTCCTCGGGTTTAAACCGGCCCTCCCCTCCCCCCCTCCCCCGTGGACAGCAACGAGAGTTTGAGGAGCTCCGGCGTGCCGCTCGATTGCCTCTCTCGTCCTCGCCCCCCGATGCAGAGGCAGAGCTCACTCTCCATCCCGACGCGAGGAAACCACTGAAGCCAGACTTTGAGGGCGACACCAACCCCCTGACCGGCGAACAGGGAGGACCCAAGAACGAGCCGGTCGCAAAGTGGGCCGAAGCCGACGGTGGTGATTGGAGCTTCAGGGGACGCGTCTCCGACTTTTAGCATGGGTACTGCTCTGCCTTCCACTGGCTCCTAAGACTAATAAAGACCCCAGCCGTGAAACGATAGAAAGCACTGCTCAATGAGTCCAGTACATTACAACGGTGGCCAAGCACGTTACATGTACACCATAAAAGTAAATTAAACGCGTTTTGCCCTGCCCTCGGAGGACCAGGTGACCGTTCACCGCCTGATTCCACGGGCCGCGGGCACTCCGCGACCACGACGAGCTATGAAAAAGGGTGTCTGTCAGCATGTCCCGAGCACACACAAGACGAATCGCTGGCAATCACCGTTTGCTACAGGACACATCATGAGCACGTGATCGATCGAAACAAGAATCGGACCAACAGACCTCGCATGATGGTCGCACGCCCACGCGCCGTACCGATACCACGTCCCCGCATCGCGTTTGGACCAACGCGTTTGAACCTGTAGAGTCTCAGTCACAGTGCAGTGAATTGGTACATTCCAACGCACATGGGGGCATTTTGAAGCATGTCTGGCACGATGAAGAATCTGATCATACTTCCCCTGATGTAGACCTGATCCAGCTGGGAGACACGCCCATCGCGTCCAGTCACGGTTATATCTTTCAGCGATATGTTTAGGTTGTCCTCGGCTGGAGATAAAGAGACGATCAGAGCAGTCGCGCGACATGTGTGAGATACACGACCCTCTGCGAGTTTTCCGCGATAAAGCTGGCCAGTCTTGAGCTCCACGGTCACGATGTGGCCGAGGGACTCATGCAATAGCTTGACGGGAACACCAAGGCCAGCCGTAGTCATTGTTTTTGATGACGGTGAGGTGCAAATGTGGTGTTTGCACGTATTTGTGCCCGCACCTCCGAGTTGCTGTGCCCGCCCACGGGTCGGTCCCGGGAGCAATTCCATGACGGCGCCCTGAAATCGAAACCTGCGATCGCCTGCCAGGCCCCGAGATAGTTCCCTGTCCTCTTCCTCCATCTAGTCTCCCAGTCTCGCCCAGGTGAGTGTATCTGACACCCAAAGTGCTGGCAATTCATCTTACGGGTGGTCTGGAGAGTGCGCAAGCGTCACCAACCATGTCGTTTCGCGGCAAGCGTTCGACATCGTTGCAGTCCTTCATAGATGCTGTCGAAGAGGCCCCCCCGGCTGGCCCCCTCAGTGGTCCGTCCTCTGTTGATTGGCGACGGCAACGTCTTCTGGGCATCGGGACCGCCGTTTCGCATGGACCTCCACGTCAGTCTCAAGGTGATGCCAGTCCTCCCGGCGAAAGATCCGCACTGCGCGATTCCCCCATTCACATGACCGGGAATTACGGATCAATGCGGCATCCCCCTGTGCTGCGCTCATATAGTACCATTGGCTCTCGTCATCTTCCTCCGTTGCCCAACCTCTCTAGTAGACGTGGCACGTTCTCGGGACCTCCTACTCCTACTCCGCGTAGCCAGATCTCTGTACGGGCTAATCTCGCTCGCCGCTTCTCTCAGAGACGCATCTCTGCATACGACGCCCCTCTCGCCCGCTCCAAGTCTTCTAACCTTGACCAAGATACGAACGTTCGAATCAATGGTTTCCGCGTCTGGTACTCCTCCTTTTCATCCATAGACTGGCTACATGACGCCATCAAGGATTCGGTGCGTTTTTCCAGATTAAGAAACAGGAAATCGCTTCGTTCCCATGTCCGCTTAGGGTTTGACAAAAGTCTGGGCTGGGTAATTGTGACAATCATTGGCGTTTTGACTGCCGTCGTCGCTTTCCTCGTCGTGCGATCTGAGCAATGGTTCTTTGATGCAAAATATGGATATTGCACGACAGGCTGGTGGAAAGCGATACGGTTTTGCTGCCCTGATGACCATGTTCTGCGTTCTTCAAACGAGGCCGGATGCTCTGACTGGGTGGATTGGTCTACTGCATTAACATCGTGGGTACATCGTGGGGACATTGAAAATGATTACGTGGAGTATATCAGCTATACCTGTGTTGCGGTATGCACCTATCCTTTGGCCACGAACCTGACTCTGACATCTATGATTTCACCAGATCGTGTGGGCTACAGTATCCTGTCTTCTTACTATATACTTGACCGCCTCGACCTCCTTCACCACCCGCAAAGATTCCGGAGTCTTATCTCCTCAATTCGATAACACAGCGGACAAGGGTCCTATACCTCCCATAAAGCGCCAGATACTGTACTATGTATGTCCGAGAATCCACTGCGTAGGTCTTACAAGCTTAGCTTAAATTCGAACAAGGCCGCGGGAAGTGGTATACCAGAAATCAAAACAATTCTTTCAGGTGCTTATTCCGTTGCTGCTTATGTTCGGACGTTACTTTTATGCCACGCATAGGCTTCGTGATACATGGATATCTCGGTGGGCGCACTCTATTCACGAAATCATTTGGTTTGGCACTTTCAGTTGGTTCGGGCTTATCGCTTGGTTAGTACTGTGCCGTCTTTTTCTTCTCGTTGCTTATCCGCTGACTTCGTACCAGGAAAGGAAGGGCCTTTCGTCCACATTGCCAGTTGTATTGGCAATATTGTCAGTCGATTTCACCGCAAGTACGAAAACAATGAAGGTTCGTCTACTTATCGCATACCCGCGTCCCGCCAGGATAATCTTTGAATAGCCAAGCGACGTGAAATCCTAAGTGCAGCTTGCGCTGCCGGAGTCGCGGTTGCGTTCGGGGCACCCATTGGGGGTACTTTGTTTAGCTTAGAGGAAGTCTCATATTACTTTCCTCCTAAGGTAGGGCTTGGTTTCAACTAGTGGCTACTCTGTCTGATATAATGTTGTATCCAGGTGATGTGGCGGAGGTATGGTTGCCAATTCACAGTGAACGTATTGTGACCTGTTCTTTATCAGCTTTTTCTGTGCAATGATTGCAGCCATCACCTTAAGGTTCCTTGATCCTTTTGGTACCGGAAAGCTTGTGCTTTTCCAGGTAACCTACGACAAGGTATATTTTGCCCATCTGTTTGGAGTTTGTCTCTCAGGCGTCTGTAGGATTGGCATGCATACGAACTCATTTTCTTTGTGCTTCTAGGTGTTTTTGGAGTACGTCCTTCTTGGTTCCACGAAACATTTCTAAACCGTGGTCAAGGGCATATACGGCGCATATTTCTCTAAATTGAACTACCGTTGGAGTCGCGATGTTCGCAGCAATACCTGGTTGAAAACGCATCCTATCCTCGAAGTCATCTTGGTAAGTTGGAAATTCAATTAATCCGGTAGTCGATGCTTACAGTACTAGGTCACACTTGTAACTGCGATATTTTGTTTCCTGAATCCGTACGCTCGCATGGGAGGAACAGAACTTGTCTACATCCTCTTCACTGAGTGCCGCACAGATGGTACGGACAGCCACTTGAAAATATGCGCTGCGAACCCAGGGGACTGGCATCAAGTTTGGCCGGTTATCCAAATGATTTTAGTGGCTATGCTTATGAAAGGTGTACTGACAATTATTACTTTCGGGATCAAGCTCCCGGCGGGCATCTTCATTCCGACGCTTGGTGTTGGTGCTTGCGCTGGGCGCATTCTGGGCATTATTATCCGACACCTACAGTGGCGTTATCCAAATAGTCCCGTTTTCTCTGTTTGCAATGGTGACACGGACTGCGTAGTGCCTGGACTTTATGCTATGGTTGGCGCGGCTGCAGCGCTATCTGGTGTTACGGTCTGTGTCTCACTGTGGTCGTCTTTTCTTCAAAACTGATGGTATTCGCATCAACAGCGCACGACGGTTTCACTTGCAGTAATCATGTTTGAACTGACGGACACTCTAACATATGCTGTCCCAGTCATGCTTGCTGTCCTCGTAGCGAAAACTGTGGCTGATGCACTGGAACCCAAAGGAATTTACGATCTAGTCATCGAGTAGGCCAGTCTAAGTGATGTTCTCGTCAGTACTGACTGCGTTTCCTTCTAGGTTATCGCAACTCCCATATCTGGATGCCAAAAATGAGTACCTTTGGTCCCACCACTCGATCAGCGACGTTGTATGCCTTTCGCCTAGTGTCCAAATGAACATTGACTTATAAACTCTCAGACAGATCGTGGGGTAGATGTTATTCGGATAGATACTCGCAATACCGTACAAAGTCTTCGAGACCAGTTGCAAGCACTGCTCTACGCCGGCCGTGATGATAGTGGTTTTCCTATCCTACGCCCTGTCGGGGACAGCGGTAGATTACGTATGGTAGGATATATTGGGGCAAGTGAGCTAGAACATGCACTCGGTCGGTCACTGTCCTTTGTTTGTGGGCCTTTTTTCTGAAGAAGGTTTGCTAGCCATTGTTGCGGATGATGCTGACGAGGAGATCGATTTTCAACCGAGCGGATGTAGAGGTCGTGACTTTACCACCTCGTCGATCGAAAGTAGTTTTATGGCAAGCGAGGATCTGTTCAACTTCAGTGTATTCATGGACGAGGTTCGTTGCATCTCTTTCGCAGCCCTGTGAGGATGAACTTGCTGGCCTTCAGGCACCACTTACTATCCAATCTCACGCGCCGCTGGAGCTCCTCCATCGATTTTTCGTCAAACTAGGGGCCCGATATGTCGTCGTTACTGACGCTGACGGGAATTGTAAGTTAATTCATTCTCTGTGACCTGATACAATCAGACGGACATGGTGTAGACGAAGGGGTCATCGATAAGAAGACATGGCTCGCGTTCTTGAGCGGACTCGAGGAAAAGTCTTGACGGGCTTTCCGTCCTTATACCTGCAAGCGGACTACATGCTTTTGGACTTGCGGGCATAACTATTGACCTGGTCGCCTGCAGCATATAGCACGAACACTTCTTCTTTGTAGCCGTGGGCGCAACTGCATCCCAAGGCTTACTTGTTATTATGTTATGCGTTTATTTACAATTTATTGGACAGTGCTTTGTACCCTATGCAAATATATAATTGTTCATATTCCTTGCCAATCTTGATCATTTCCTCGAGTTTTGCTATGTTTGGCCTTGTTATGAACGCAAGGCACTGCCAAACAGCACCGGGCCCTCATCGCGACAGGAACGTGTCGGTACTATAGACCATATGGCTTCCCAAGCGCGTCAAAGCGTTTCTGGGGGCCATCCAGATCCATATCAACTTGAGCGGCTAGCTGAGGAGCTTGCAGCGCGCGAGCTTTCTAGCACATCCCGCGGCCGATCGTTTGGCAGCGAGCCCCGACCTCCTCAGCCCGACCTCCCGATACACGTTCCCCTGTCCCACGACAACAAGTTTCTCGCGGATGAAACGTTCGACGTTGAAAGGTTTCTTCTTTCTCGCTCGTACACGTCCCTCCCGGAACTCCGAACGGAACTCCGAGAGTACTTGTCGTCATTGAAGGAGGAGTTGGTCCTTTTGATCAATGACGACTATGAAGATTTCATCAGTCTGAGCACAGACCTGCGTGGGGAAGGTGCGAGGATGGCCAAGTTGAAAGCACCTCTCAATGGTCTCAGGGAACAAATTCAGGTATGTGCGGACACGCAGAATACTGGTGTACAAACCAACACGTCGGTAGGTTGCTCGCCAAAGTCTCCAGAGTATCCAAGATGCAATACAGGCCAAGTTGGATGCAAGATCAAAACTGCGCGACGAAAAGGTCCGCATTCGGTTCTTTTTCCAGGATACGCGGTAACTTGTTGATCCTCCCTCTTAGGCGCTGCTCCATCATCTCTTGAAGATATCCGAGTCTGTCACGCGTCTCGAGTCACTTTTGCTGATCTCGAAACCCAATCGTGCGGAAATTCCTCCTTCTCATCTTTCTGGGGCGACCGAGGTTAGTTCCGGAAAGTATGTGCGTTTTACTGAACTGGGCCTTCTTCTGACTACTTTCGAAGAACGCGGGGCAGCAGAGGCAAACATTTATCCAGAGTTGCAACCGAATATAGTCAACTTCTCTACCTTGTCTCCAAAGCACGTGCGGAAAACTGTGCGTATGTGGAGGAGATTCAGTGGGTTCGTTGGTATTTAGTTTTCCAGAATTTCAGCCAGACCCTTCTTCCGACAGAGTATCGACCGCATTCGGGATACTTTGACATCAGACTTGGACCACCTGTTTTTGAGCACCTTGACAGCATTGACAGGAACCGGTGAAGGAAAGACACAAGAATCCGAGAGGGTCAAACTGGTCGCCGACTTAACCGAGTGTTTGCGTATTTATGATACCCTGGGCCTTTGGAGGTCGGCAGAAGACATAATCAAGAGGACTGTCGTCTTACCATACATTAAAAAGGTTGGTCGGCGGTCGGTCGGTGGGAAGTATGCCAGTGTTAAACCTATACTTTTTAGTCATTACATCCGGACGCCTTGGCCGCTCCACATTCGCCCATCATACCCCACACTCCCTTACCAAACCTTGCACCTCCAAGTTCTCTTCCACCGCGAACGCCATACACTCCATACACTGCCTTCTTGTCCAAGCAAAACCCATTCGATTCTAAGAATGCTACCTCTTCGATACCGTACCTGGATGAATCCAACGACCCACTGACAAAGTTGTTGAATCAAATACTTCGATTCGTCGATCGAGATTTACGTCGGATCATGCAGATCGCAGAGCAAGTTTCTGTGGTGAAAAGCAATCCAATGCACATGAATGTAGCCGCTGTGGCCGTGTTATCGACTGGTATCGAAGGGACGGCACACGCAAACGAAGGTTTCGATATCATGGCGAACATCATATGGCCCGAAATCGGACAGGCAATCGTGGATGAACTTGGCCAGGTGGTCTTTGCTGCAGGGAAACCTGATGAGTTTCTAAAAGCAGGTTCTCAGTCTGCGCACGACGAAACGTCACTGATGATAGTGGCCTTAGCGTCATGCGGCAGTGCAGGCATTCATACGTGCCCTCGAATATTTGGCACCGTCCACGAAGTCAGTCCGAGCGATGAGGTCACATCCGGTCTTTGTTTCCTTCAACAAGCGTTGGCAGTTGCCGGTTTACTTTCAACTTCGTTGGAAGGATATCGTAGGCAAATTGGAAGACAGCTTAAGCACCGCCGTCATCAACGCAAATTTCTCCCACTCCCGTAAGCAGTATCTCATGGTTACCAACAATCCGATGCTGACTGTTACGTGAAGGACGATCCGTGTTTTTGACGCCTCAAGCAGAAAGCGTGTGGGACGCTGTAAACTCATGCTGGAGCGCGGAAATCTTCATTCCAGACTTGGCACATCGATTTTGGCGATTGACCCTGCAGGTATGAAGTACTTCAATTACGTTGATTATGTGCCTACCAATCCTTGTTCAGCTCCTTAGTAGATACAAAATTTGGCTCAAGACTGTGCTCCCCCAAACTGAGGTCTCTGTACCAGCCACGTCTCCGACAGATAAGGTGGACCGTTCTGCTCGGTCAGAAATCTGACTGGCAAAATTTGCTAATTCACTTGTCAGAGCCGCTCGTCTACTCCACAAGCAGCATCTGAAGCAGTCCCGGAGAATAATAATGGTGTAGATGATCTCCTGAAGCAGTACGCTATCGTGCTTGTCGACATCAAGGCAGTGACGTTGCAAGTCATGATTCTTTGGCGGGAAGAAATCAGCTCTGCACTTCCCGAGCTTCCTGCGTCTCAGGATATGCGCGCCGACCCAGAAGGTGCGTGTCTCCCGAGACTGATGTCGGCTAGACCGACTAAATTGGGATCCTGTTGAAGATGCCCTCAGAGAACAGCTCGATTCCCTCGACTCTATCGCTGACCAAGTGACAAAGCAGGTAGTTCAACTGCTGTCTCGACGTGCCTGTGATTCGCTTTTACCCGTGCGCTCGATACCCTCTCAATTTCGGGCCATGTCAAGCAAGCGTATGCCCACGGAGCCCAGTTATTTTGTGCCTCTGATCCTCCGTTCCGTCAAGGCGTTCTTCGGAATTGGGAGTTCGAGCATTGCCGGCGACCATTTACGGTCAAATTTGCTCAAGAATTCAGCCACGGAAGTGTTTGACAGCGTATGTCAAAGGTGTGTGTTCCGTGTTGGCGATGCCTGCGATGATCGTTGACGGGCCTTTGCTCAGATACATGCAGTACTTGACAGCGATGAGGAAGACGGAAGAATCGCTGAGACGTCTCAAAAAAGGCAAGAAGTCGACTTTGGGCATCTTTAGTGGCGCCAGCACCAGCAAAGATGACGACCGCGATGAGGAACGCATTCGGACTCAGATGATCATCGATGTCGAAGCGTTTGGTCAAGAGGGCAGGTCATTGGAAGTGGATGTCATGTCGGTCGAAAGTTACTTGCAACTCTCCCAAATGGTTCAAAGCGAACTCGTTGACGGTCAGTGACTCCCTCCGTTTACCGTTCGCGGCTCTGCATAACAACACTCTAGATTCATGAATATTCATCATGTAAATTACTACCTTAATGGCATCTGGCAGGAGGTGTGGTATATAGCCGTACGAGTAACAGTGATGCCAGCGCCTGTCCGATTGGTACTACCTGACGTGTCGTGCTGCAGTAACGCCTCATGGCAGTGCGAACAGACATGCTGAACCGGCCAGCCTTTCATCTTCTCCTTGGTGTACTCTTCCACAGTATCAAAGACGTCCCGGTCGAGTAACTTGCGAGAAATAGAGAGTATATCCCCGTCACTACGATATGACTCCAACATGCCCGTCAGGATCGTCCTGAATTCCGTGTAGGTCGTGCCCGCAGTTGGATCTGCGTACAATCCAGGATCCACCAGTCGTTTGAACAAACGCGGGAACGAAACGGCCCGTGTTGAGCTGATGGTAACCAACGACGCAAACGTGTTTTGCACCAGCTCCCGCAAGCTAGCAAGCGCTACCGTCTTGAGTCGCTGACCCCCTGCCCCATCGGCCAACCGCAGATTGGACACGGCTTGCACTGAATGCAGCTGGCTGCTAAGCAACTGGAACCAGATATCTTCGAGCGGGACCGCGATCGTGGCCGATGTACTTGAATGCTCCAGACAAATGCGTGCGCCTCGTTGACCAATCTCTCTCAGGGCGTTGACCCATTCGTCGACGCTGGCATCGCTCGCGTTGGCGTCGACGACAGCGCGTGCAATTTTCTGCGTCAACTGCTTCTCGAACGTTTCTGCTTTCGCAAGCGCATTGCGTGGTTGACCCCGTTGATTCAGAGCCCACAGCACCGCCTCATATGCGTGGTTCTCTTCGCAGATACGTTCTACTGCTGGCCAGTCGAGGCCGTCCTGCATATGGTCTAGGGTTCCGATGATATCCGACGGCATGTACCGGCACCGCAGCTCGATGAAGTGCAGACGGAGAGATTCACTAATGCGGGCATGATCAGAGGGATCGGGAGGTGTGGTCTCTTCCCTATTTGACGCTCGCGAATCGAGGAGATGGAAAAGATAGTCATGCTGCCGGCGATCGTCCGCAGGGTCCATGATGCTGAGGACAGTTTCGTGCAAACTCGGGGCAAACTTATCGACGAGAGTGGCGGTGGATTGAAGGTCGAGTGCGAGGAGGTGACTGAGAGCCATCGAAAGCGCACTCTGAATGTTCCTGGGCAAAACACCATGGTTATCCAATTTTGAGAGCTCGAGGACTTCTTCGATGTATGGAAGCAGCGCTGCACTCTGCAGAGTTGGATCGAGTAAGTAGCTAGATAACAGCTGTGTCCATTGGCGGTCGTGTCGACGTCGGTTTTGCAGAATACGGTAAAAACCTGCCCTTTCAAATAATTTCTCTATTTCAGAGCCACTCCCAGGTGTATATGCGGACAAAAGATATTCAGCTGCGAGCTGGCGATCTTCTCGGGTTGCAGGGTCTTGAGAAGTAGCAAGTGATACGAGGAGGTTATAGAGGACATGAGGATCGACATCTACGATTTTGATGTACTGCGGATACTTTGGAATGTTTCGTGCGATGAAAATGTTGATAAAAATGATAGCGGAAAGTGGTAGGTCTTGAGAGGATGCGAGATCCAACAAGATCTTGACAACAGAAAGCCTGCTAATGTCAGAAGAGTCCGTAAGGAAAGAATCTTCGAAGGCGATGTCCAGAGAGTGAAGGAACGACTCCGCGTGGAAACGGAGCAATAGTCGAGCGTAAGGGTACGTGGGCTCTGCCCCACTTCCCGTGAGGACCAGATGACCACCTTCAGAGGGCCAGACGGCGGACGTCCCATTGAATATGAAGCCATACACATCTTTCTTTGCGTGCTCAGCTTCGTCATAAGGCAAAGGTTCGCCACTGGGATACGTCTGGCCACTGAGAACGTTGATGAGGTAAGGGAATATTTTGTAAGCGTATCGACGAGACGAAGCTGTGCGTTGCGCGTCTGCTCCATTCGGAACGGACGGATCTCGGCGAAGAGGGAGTTCGCGGATAAGAGATATTAACTCCACAATCGGGGCGACGTAGTCTTGAAGGGCACGTGTGTATACGTAGATCAGAGCATCCCAAAGCTGGTGAGTCTGACACAGATGGATAGCTTGATTGATGTCCAAGCAAGAAGGGTCTATATGCCAAATTACTTGCTCGGCTAGGGCGGGCTGACCGGATTCGTCATGGAGTGCTACCAGTCGCTGGGTGATGCGCGGTGGCACAAAATCGATGGCACCTGCCAACACAAACGCCTCGACCTGTTCCAGGTAGATTCGGGTTATTCCTGCGTCTTCGAAATGCTGAAACAGGTCTTCGAACAGCATGTCGTAGTTATCGAGAGTGATGCAACAACGCGCACAACTAGCCACTAGGCTCTCGAACAAAGAGGTGCGATCGACACCTCTACCGTCCGGGGTAGAATGGGTACCATCCGTCATCCTATCTTCGGAGAACGCGTAATTGGCGGATGCAACCATCAGTTCGTGCAACTTTTGCCCAAGAACTGCTTTCTGCTTCTCGACAGCATCCGGTAGTCCGTTGCGGTTTCCAGGCGCTTCGCCAGTATAATACGAACGTGTGAGCTCGATAGCACTCATAAAATCGCCCTGCTCCACCAGTGACAAGATCTTGTCAGCCCAAGTGAGCATTGTCCCCACTTGAAGTTCCTCCCGATACTGTCCAAAGTCAGAACCACGACAAGACGCGATTGTGATGACTGACCAAAAGGAATATCCTTCCCTTGTATGCTCGAATACTGTGAGCGACATCACGGAGGGATTCGGAATATGGCATCGACCCATCAGCTGTGGACCCAAGAGATGGCGATACCAGCGCCGCAGCATTGAACAGTACATGCTCGATAACCTTGGAGATACGAATGTCGTACACACTGAGTGTGCCCGCGGTAAAGGCAAGCAGTTGCTAAGATGACAGTACGTGAGATTCGTTCGTCTCGTCCGACAACCATGATACGAACGTTGGCATTCAACCACTGCAGTGCGAGGACCACATCATCCACCGTCCAAGTTCCGACGTCCTCAAAAACAAGTGTTCCCACATCCACTTCGCGAGTCTTGCCATTGCGTGGGCTAACTACGCTTCGTCTCACCATCGTCTCCGAAACACGTAAAAGGCGGACAGTCCTGCCCCATGAGTAGGCTAGCGTTGGATGCGTGATCTCGTTGTTAGCATCTTCGGATCCTTGCAGAGTGCTGGTGTTTGGAAACCACGCCAATGTACCTCTCCTCCGTGCAAAAAAAGCCAAATCCACATCATCGGGACATGCTCGTTTCAGCCATGTCTTGGGTGTGGGCTTCAGGCCGACGATCACCAACTTGTTGACGGTAAGTAACGCAACGATTTGGTATGCGTCGGTCGGATGTACAGCGGTACCCAGGGGTAACGTGGCCATAGCTAACAGTATAACGCGGGGCTTGCGTCGACGAAAAGATCGAGCGGCCGGTGCGTTCAAGGCAGATGTACCATCGCGACCAAGTTCTTGGGGATAATTCCCCAAAATGCGGATGGTATCCGATGCCTCCACGAACAGAACCTTGCCCAGGCTATGGTAGAAAGCCAGGCCACTCTCATCAGCGGAGATGATGGCTGTGTGCCGACCCGCTACGAAGCTAACGTTGACGATACGGGAACCTACAAGGTGGCCCTCGTGTCGTCCCGAGATGATCGCTAGAGTAGATGGCGGAGCAACGATACGCGCTGGCACTTGCGGGTTCTTCAGGTCGAAAATCTGGACATAGCCAGAAACATGGCCCGAGGCAACGTAGGTATGATCATGTGATAACGCAACTGCGGACGTCGGTCCTACTGTGCTGGCTTTCACAATGTGAGCCCATCGTTGACACGCAGAATAAGCAGATAGCAACCTGAAGTATCATTCCCACAAATGCATAACAGCGTTTGCTTGAAATCGAAAACAAATATGCGGCCAGCATCCGTCCCTACACAGAGGAGGCCGTTGGCAGTGAGAACCGTCGGGGAACCTAGGCTGGATGCACCCAAGACAATGGCAGCTTTGGATGGTCGTTTGCCATACAACTGATTGCCCGCATGCTGAAGCGCGGTCCACTTAAACACTTCTTTTGCAACTTTCAGATAGTTTTTCCATGCTCCCCTACCAGTCCCAGGAGTAGAGCCTCTGGAAATGTCAGACATACGAGAGGGCGGCGACGAAAAACCGACCGTTGCCAAAAGATCGGTGGGCAAGTCATTGTTGGCCTCACTGCGAGGACTTCTGGAAGCAAATGAACGAAGACGAGAAACACTCGGGAGCAGGAATGGCTCAGGGGTGTCCCCCGGAAAGGGGGATAGAGCAAGAAAGGGTTCTGGAGGAGGGATAGCCATCGCGGGCTGGGCGAGGGGGGGCTGTGGAAGAGTGGGCGGTTTGAGAATGATCTGAGCGTCTTCCTAGGTACCCTTTAGCCATATGGCATCAACACGAGGTAAGAGGCGATACTGACCAAAGGTTCTCCGGCATGGACATCACCAAGCTTTTCACTGGGGTCTGCCTTGAGGAGAGAGCGCTCAACTTCCTCCTCCTCGACGACGTCCAGGCTGTCGTCTGGCCCGAGGACGTCGCGCAGCTGGTCTCTGTAATTGGTGGTGGTGATCTCCTCAGCATCGACGCCGTCATAGACGAACTCGTCGTTGTCCCCGCTGTCCGTTGCGTGTTCGTCTTCGTCGCCGTCGAAGAGTTCCTCCATGCGGGTGGAATAGTCGCCTCCATGATCCTCCTCCATATGTTCACCGTGACCAGCCGTGGTCCCGATCATTTTCAAGCAGGTGCTCAAGTCTTAAGCCTGTTTGTCTTGGAGGTGTCACCAAACAAAGCCACGCGAAGCAGAGCAGAAATCAACACTAGAGTAGTAGTACTGGTCCGTACAAATGGTTATGATGCCGGCCGCCGTTCCCGATCTCTACTCTTTACTCCCGGCCCAAATCGTTCCTGAAAGCTGATCAGTTCCTCCATCAGCTCTTCCATCATCTTCATCGTCAACTGCTGAGTGCTCCGGTCGAACGAGACAGGTCTTGTCGATGCCGGTTTAGCACCGGGTGGGTTGGCGGTATTTTCAGACGAGCTACCGATCACCATTGGTGAGCCGCGTTCCTCGCGCGGACCCTCTCCCGCCTCGTGACCGTCGGGCGCGGACGGCTCAAAGAGGGTGTCGCCTGTCCCTGTCCCCGGTGCGCTGCTCTTCAAGACTCTTTCGAGAGCCTCCCTCCGACGACCACGGTCGAGAGCGCCCGCTTGCTCCCTGCCTACCCATTCCACAAGCGCTCGAACGCGCTTATTCATGTCGCCAACGCTCGTGCGTTTGCTTGGCCACTTGACCTTGACCCCTCTCTCCATCGTCCTTTCCATGGACTCTCTCCCGCCAGGACCAATGGCCAGACTGCGGACTTCGAGCGGGCGTGGTATGTCTGTGGGGAGCATGTGTTCGAGGTGGGCCAGATAGTCTGGCAAGTTCCATGACGTAAACAATGGTTGCTGAGAGACTGCATACGCATGGGAATTGCGATATGGACGAGAATTCTCGGCAGCATTGCCTGTTGCCGCGCCAAGCCCAGAATGATTTCGCTTGCTCGCACTATCTTGAGTGACGCTTCCCGGCGGGTGAGAGGACGCAGGTGGCCGTTTTGGCGTAGGACCTGCTCTGCCGCGGGATGTTTGGTTCGATCGCTTGCTCGGGCCGGTTCCTAAAGTCAACGTCACGTGGGTAAGCTGGCCATTCGATCGCCCACTGTCACATACCTTCCTCGCCTTCGACCGAAACGACAGCATCGTGGTGCGAAGGGGCAGTTCTGCGTGGACCACCTCTTCGATTGCGTGAACTTGCCGATTTCCCACCAGCAGAGCGCTTGGTGGGTGGCGGTAGCTCTTCCGGCACCGCGCTGGTGGTTGCTTCAGGACCATCTGAGGCGCTCGACGCTGATCTAGTACGCTTCTTGGGGAGACTACGGTACGTTGTGAGCTACAGTCAGATGTAAGACTGGCAGACTGAACGCACACATCATCTTCCGCGCGTTTGCGTTTCTTGCGGCTATTTGAGTCATCATCGAGCACTTCAGCCTGGCCACTTGTACAACCGTTTGCAGCGGGTTTGGGGGGGTCTGTTGTTGCAGCAGCAGCCTCTGCGGCAGTGGCTTCGATAAGCTCTTTCAAGCTTTCGTCGAAGGCAGCATCGCGACTATTCATTGTATTGCGTCTCTTGGGTGGCTTCAAAAGGTGAGTGGGAGAGTGAGAACGAGAGAGGCGAGAAGCCGTATTGCGTGAGTGGGTTGATGATTCGCGGGTTTTCTTTGCTAGCCGCCTGCGGAGAAGTGAGGGTGAGATGCCGAGAATGAGGCATTAAGATGGAGACGCACTTGAGTAGATCTTGGTGGCGCTCTGGTTTGCATTGTTCACAGTAGTAGTCGGCAGCGGCAGCAAGCTGGGCTTCGGACTCGAAACCCATGCAAACACCGTGTTGCCAAACGTTGCAGGTTTCACATTGGACCATGAATTCACCGCCTTCAGCGTCATCCTCTGGGGAAGGAGAGGCGGATGAGAAGGCAGACGCGGGGCCAGGAGAGGAGGGGGGACGGACCGTTCATACCACATACGCAACGCGTGACGCCTTGTTCCTCCGCGTCATCATCCTGGGGCTCGGCTGTTCCTGCGGAGGCGGAGGACTGTTTTGAGGGGGCGGGCTCGACGAGTCGATCCACAGAGGGGGGCTTCTCTTTCTCCTTGCCCTTACGTTTTGACCTGCCATTGGGGTTGGCATGGTTTGAGGAGGTGCCGTTCTTGTTGGGGATGGGGTCCTCGATATCCTCCTGCTTTGGACGCTTTGTGCGGCCGTTCGAGTTGTTGTTCGGTGGGGCAGGGCGTGCAGATGTGTCCTTGGTTCTCGGTGCGGGCTCTGGGGCGGGTGAGTCTGGGGACTTGGAGGTGCTGGCGGAGAGGGAGTGTGCAGAGCGCCTTCCTGAGCGACGAGTTTCGCGGGGCGAGAGAGGGGGCCCCATCGTCGCTGCCTGGGCCATGGTAGAGTGCAAACTAGGATATCCTTGTCCGCTACACTTATTTAGGGCTGGCAGCTCCTACTTTACATCTCACCTTCTCCTCCCCTTCCGCCCTTCGAGCCCTCCCCGTCCCCGCCCGCCCCACGAACCCCACGCAGCCCTCGCCTACCTCGTTCTCGTCGCGACCAAGCGCGCATCCAGCCCCCCGCACTCCGCCGGCGGTCCTGGCCCCAGCCTCGCTTGCTCAATCACCAGAACACGACACCTCGCAATGCACGCTGGCCACGCCAACGAGCGTGCTCCCGTCGTGGGCGATCCCCGTCGGGGCCGCCGACGCCGCCCCAGTTATCTCGGTGCACGTGACCGGGCGATACCCCGCGTATGCCCGGGAGCGCGTTGTCGTCGCATTCGAGTCATCACCATCCGCACCCTTTCTCCACATGGCTACCACCCTCGAGTGCTCCTCACGCGCACCGGAGCCCCTGGCCTATCCCTCGCTTTCCCCACACCATCTTCTCGCCACCAACGAACCAGATTATCTCCGTCTTATCCTTTCCGCAAAGGTCTACGACATACTTAAAGAGACTCCCCTCGTCTTCGCCCCAAACCTCAGCGCAAAACTAGGAAATCAGATATGGCTCAAACGCGAAGACCTTCAACAAGTCTTCAGCTTCAAAATTCGCGGTGCCTACAACTTTATGGCAAACATCTCCGAAGACGATAGGTGGAAGGGTGTCATCACATGCAGTGCCGGTTAGTGTGCAGACCTTCGACCCTCCCCTCGATGGACCGTGCTCACCGATATCCCAGGTAACCACGCTCAAGGTGTTGCCCTCTCCGGAACAAGACTTGGTATACCGTGCACCATCGTCATGCCAAAGGGAACCCCTTCCATCAAAGTCACCAGTGTGCAACGTCTAGGCGCGAAAGTCGTCCTTCATGGTGCCGACTTTGACGAAGCCAAGGCAGAATGCGCCCGTCTTGCAGCTGCACACGGCCTGACCTTTGTCCCTCCTTACGACGATCCTTTGGTTATCGCTGGTCAGGGCACTACCGCCATGGAAATTCTCAAGCAAGTACCTGATTCCGACAGCCTGGACGGTATTTTCGCTGCTATCGGCGGCGGCGGCTTGGTCGCAGGCATCGCTGAATATGTCAAACGTATCGGAAGTCCCAAAACCAAAATTTACGGTGCAGAAACCGTTGATGCAGACGCCATGTACAAGAGCTTGAAAAAAGGGCACCGTGTAACTCTCTCCGAAGTTGGCCCATTCAGCGACGGCACAGCTGTCCGACTGGTCGGCGCTGAGCCGTTTCGCATTTGCCAACACCTCTTGGATGAAATCGTTCTCGTTGACAATGATGAGCTTTGTGCTGCGATCAAAGACATATTCGAGGGCAAGTCTACTTTCCCCGCCCGACATCCCGATAACCGATCTTTGATTACAGAAACTAGATCGGTCACCGAACCAGCCGGGGCGCTCGCTCTTGCGGGGTTGAAGCACTACATCATCGCAAACAAACTGATCGGCGCCCAACAAAAATTCGTTGCTGTGATCAGTGGTGCGAACATGAACTTTGATCGTTTGCGATTCGTCGCCGAGCGTGCGGAGCTCGGTGAAGGTCGAGAGGCCTTGCTGAGTGTTGAGGTCCCGGAGAAGCCTGGCAGGTACATCATTATCTTTATCTGCCATCACTTCTTTATAGTTTCGAACATAGTTTTTTTGCATTGCACTCGATCATATACCCTCGATCGGTCACGGAATTTTCCTACCGGTACCGTTCGCCAGATCTTGCACACATCTTCCTCTCGTTCAAGCTCGAATCCTCGTTACGGGCAAAAGAAGTGGCTGCTGTGCTAGACGCGATTCAAAAACAAGGTTTCAAGGGATTTGACATAAGCGACAATGAGGTAGCAAAGAGTCACACAAGATATATGATAGGGGGATGTGCTGTTGTTCCTGACGAACGACTGTTTAGATTTGGTGAGTTAATAATCTTCACTTTACCCGAACATCCCCGCCATGCTACCCTTAGAATTCCCCGAGCGGCCGGGGGCGCTGCGCAAGTTCTTGGAGGGCCTTCACCAAGGATGGAATATATCTCTATTCCACTATCGCAACCACGGTGGAGGTGAGTCATTTGCACTGGAGTCAATTTTACCACTTAGCTCGCACCCTAGACGTTGGCAGGGTGTTGGCAGGGATTCAGGTACCTCCTCAAGACTATGGTCAGTTCCAGCAATTCTTGGACAATCTGGGATATAATTACGTGGAGGAAACGAACAACGAAGTGTACAAGCGATACCTTACCGGCTGAATGGGTTACATTCTGAGGTCGCTACTTGTAATGTAGAGAGTGGGAAACTTGTCTGAAATCGACGACCATGATGGCACCCCATGCCCGCGTCGCTGCACAAAACATCCGCCGTACGCTCTTTGTCTCTGCTCGACGGCCATCGTCCGACCCATGGCTGCTGCCGCACACGCCTCAGCATCTCGCCAACACGACCACACCCGCCGACATCCCCGCTCCCGAACCTCTTCCCCGCCCAAATGAATCCCTCGACATCAAGCGTGCACGCCTCCTCTACCAGTCACGCAAGCGCGGCACGCTCGAGAGTGATCTTTTGCTCAGCACGTTTGCTCGGGACCACCTCTCCTCAATGACCCACACGGAGTTGTCCGAATATGACAGGGTGCGTCCTCTTGACCGACTATTCCTCGGACCTGCCCAACATTCCAACAGTTGCTCGATGAGCCCGACTGGGACATATATTACTGGTCGACAGGCAATCGGATGCCGCCCCCTAGATGGGCTAACTCTGCCATTCTAGAGAAGCTCAAAGTGCATGCAAAAAACGAGGGAAGGGTCGTCAGGAAGATGCCTCCTCTGGAATATTGATAATTCTCCGATGACGGGAACGTAATAAAAGAAATCGGACTTCTTGAGCAACGTGATTAACGGTATTTCCTACCCCCCCAAGCCTGCTACCCTCAGGGAGAATATCGGTGAAGCACATTATCACGAGGTAATACGGAAGGCAATGACACGCGGCGCGACTGGTTGGGTAGGTACAAGTCTAGAGCAATAGTCGGATTTTGAGGGGCCACAGGATGTGGCCCTGTGAAATGTGATATATGAATTGTTTCAGAGCTGTTTGCATACGTGGACTGATGTGGGCAAACGATGTGTCAGTGCGTGCCATCCTGCACCTTGGGGTAATAGCTGTCGAAGAGGACGTAGGCAGTGAATGCGACTGCGGCTATGCCAAAGCCAGGAAACATGCTGGAAAACATGGCGCGGTTGGAGAACACGGGGTGTTTACGCCACGCCTCTCTCCTGGCCCATGGATCGCGGAATAGTGGCGGATTGGCCATGCTGTGTGTGGACTGAGTACGGCGACGGAGGATGCCATTTACACGCCGCACTGACCTTGTACTGACCAGAAACAGTTTGACGAGCGATTGCGGGTGCCGTTCACACCCATGGGGTTGTCATGTCACGTGCGTAGAGGCTTAGGGCAGGCTCATCTGGACTTGCGATTTCAACGGTCACAGCTCGGCAGAAGGCAGCTCCCTTGACTTGTCTCTCTCCGCATTCCTCCGTCTTTCCTGCTCGTTTGACCCACCCCCTACGCTCTCCGATCCATTTCCCGCTTCTTCAGACACTCCCATGTCCTCAGACGAAGATATGCCCCTCACCGCCCTTGCTGGCGCTAGTGGGAAGGCCCACACCGCGGCTAATGGCAACGGCCGCCTCAACGGCGATGCGGACGATTCTCCAATGAGTGAGGATGACATGCCATTAGTATGTGTCCGCTCGATGCACTGCATTCTACAGCCCCCCTATACACTTTTCCCTCTAGTCCCAGGCAAACGCCATTCAGACGCCCGCAACATCACGACGACGAAAACGTACTGCAGTCCAGGACTATGACAGTGAGGATGACGACGATGTCCCGCTTGCTTCCTCGCAGGCTAGGAAGACCCCTTCTGTGGCCGTGTCTCGCGCATCACGCGCTCCGGCCCCCCGCGCTGCCAACGGCAAGGCAGAGAGTGACAGTGATACTGTATTGACCACTGTCAAGCGAAAACGCGCTTCCAACGGCAAGGCTAAGGCACCGCCGAAGAAGAAGGTCAAGAAGGAGGAGTCCGAGGCTGCGGAGTCCTCAGCGTCAGACGACGAGCCCTTGAAACAGAAGCGTTCGTCAGCCAAGATAAAGGTAAAACCCGAAAGCGACGTAGAGATGAAGGATGCCCAGCCCAAGCGCAAGAGAGCCTCCAACAAGACAGCAACAGAAGAAGACGCTGGCACCGAATCCCCTCGGGCGAAAAAGAACGGGAAGAAGAAAGAGGAAGAGGAGCCTGAGGAAGTCTACCGGTGGTGGGATGGGCAAGCCAACGGTGATGGCGAGGACAAGTGGCAGACTCTCGAGCATAACGGTGTTATATTTCCACCTCCTTACGAACCCCTTCCCCTTTATGTGAAGATGAAGTACAAAGGTCCTAATCCAGTCGTATTCTCAAACAACGCTGACGATTCAACTCAGGCAAGGAGGTTGACCTCCCGCCAGAGTCCGAGGAAGTCGCTGGCTTTTACGCGGCCATGTTGGAGACAGAGCATGCTCAGGACAAGATGTTCAACAAGAATTTCTTTGACGACTGGCTCAAGGTCCTGAAAGATTATCCTCCAGTGAGCTTCGTTTGATTGCTCGCGACGACTTGCGTGTGACTCTTTGCTAGCGCAATAAAGTTAAAATAGCGGAGTTCGGTCAATGTGATTTCCGCCCCATGTTTGAACATTTTGAAGCGGAGAAGGCCAAGAAGAAAGGACTGAGTGCTGCCGAGAAGAAAGAACTCAAGAAGCAGAAGGATGCGATGGAGGAGAAGTATATGACATGCCTGCTAGATGGTCGTAAGGAGAAAATTGGTAACTTCCGTGTAGAACCTCCAGGACTATTTCGTGGTCGTGGCGATCATCCCAAGAAAGGTGCCTTGAAAGTAAGGATTTCCGCTCTCGAAGGGCAAATCACTAACACGCGGAACAGTTCCGTGTTCGCCCGGAAGATATCACTCTTAACATCGGCGAAGGTGTCCCCATTCCTGTTCCCAACATGCCTGGGAACTGGAAAGGTATAGTCAATGATAAAACCGTAACCTGGTTGGCCAATTGGGTCGAGAACGTCAACGGAAACTACAAATATGTGTTTTTAGCTGCAGGTAGCTCGCTCAAGGGCCAAAGCGACATGTCAAAGTTCGAGAAAGCTCGTGAACTCAAGGTATAAGTGAGCCTCATTCTAAGGTGTGGTACTTACTCCCCGTTAGAGCCACGTTGCAAGAATTCGCACGGATTATCAAACCGACTTGAAGAGCAAGGTTATGGCTGACAGACAGCGTGCGACCGCCATGTATTTCATCGATCGTCTTGCTCTTCGTGCGGGTAACGAGAAGGGGGAAGACGAAGCAGACACGGTGGGCTGTTGTTCGTTGCGCTGCGAACATGTCACCCTGGAGGCTCCCAATTTCATCATCTTTGATTTCCTTGGCAAAGACTCCATTCGGTATTACAATCGCGTCGCTGTAGAGGCGCAGGTGTTCAAAAACATTCGCCTGTTCAAGGAAAATAAGGAAGAAAGTGACAATTTGTTTGATCGTGTCAATGTAGGTTTCTAGTCGAGGCTGGTGGCACAGACCTAATGCTGGCGCACTCGTAGACGTCGCTTCTCAACAAGCACCTTGCTTCCTACATGAAGGGTTTAACCGCCAAGGTGTTCCGTACTTACAACGCTTCTATAACTTTCCAGGAGCAGCTGGACGAGGGCACGCCCAAGGACGCTTCGGTGCAAGAGAAGTTGAACGCGTACAACCATGCTAACCGCATGGTTGCCATACTTTGTAACCATCAAAGGAGTGCACCGAAAACTCATGAACAGTCCATGGGGAAGATGCGTGATCGAGTACGTATCTAACCGTGAAGATGCCATACAATGTACTCAATTGTTATTTCAGCTCCGCGCTTTTAAGTACGACCGAATGAAGCTCCGTCACGTCCTCTTCAATCTCGACCCCAAATACCAGAAAAATAAACTTTATGCCGACAACGAGTCAGACATAGACGACGACTGGATAGTAGAACACGAGGAATCGTTGAAAAACAAGGATGTCGAGAAAGCAGAGAAAAAGTTTGCCAAAGATAACGAGAAACTTGTAGAGGAAGGCAAACAACTTCAAGATGATGCCGCCTTGAAAGATCGCATTGACGCCATTGACGCCGATTACAAGAGACTTGCCAAGGAACGTGGGACAGGCAAGGCAATTCTGAAAAGAGATCGTCCCATGGAGAAGATCGAGGAGGCCATCCAGAAGCTAGACGAGAAGATTAAGACGTTCAAGTTGCAGATGGATGATCGTGAGGCTGGGAAGGAAGTTGCACTGGGCACGAGGTTGGTCGTATTTCGTACCTCTACTTGCACGCGGTTTCCTGACTCACCGTCTAAAATATTACAGTAAGATTAATTACCTGGATCCTCGGTGATTGGTACTACGTTGTCCGTCGGATGGATCGCTGACGTCCTGCTAGAATTACCGCTGCGTGGTGCAAAAAGTATTCCGTACCCATCGAGAAGATATTCTCCAAAACACTGCTTAATAAATGTAAGTGGGCATCCCTTGGTGTGGAGATCCGCCAGCTCACACTGTTGTGCAAGTCCCATGGGCGATGGAAGCGGAGGAAGATTGGAGGTTCTGACCCTATATCATTATTCATGCATTGACCGCGAGCTGAGGGACTCGATTTGATACCTGCAGAATCCGTTGCATCCTAATCCAAGTATATAGTCCAGACTACGTAGAATGTTGTGGTACACTGGTGATAGACACGTTAGCTCGTTGTAAGCTACATTAATGATGGATGGCGGCGAGCGGAGTTTTTTTTTTACACGCAAGACGGTTTTATGAAATAGGTAGCTTAACCACTTTCACACTCCTGCCACGACCAGCACGTTCTTTCTTTGGCATAATGAGTAGACCGTCTGCAACGACATCCTCTGCTCAATTCGGGACCAAATCCTCCTTTGCAGCCCTTGCCGTCGAGGATGCGGGGGAGCCTGAAGAGGAGCTCATCCAAGAAGACCACGCCCAGCCATCGTCTGACAGGTACGTCCTTTCCTTCGCACTCGTCCTCTCCAGACCCATCGCGCGCAAATAGCGCCCAGTCACCCAAGTTGTCGAAATCACAGCTGAAAAAGCTGCAAAAGCATGCGCGTACCGAGAAGCGAAAACAAGCAAAAGCCGCCGCAAAAGCCTCTACGGCGGAAGACTCATCCAGGAGCACGCCCACGTTAGAACAATCCATGGCACATTCTATTGCCTCTGCGAACGAGGAGGTGGTCTCGTCCGAAGCCGAGCATGCGCCACCCGAGTCAAGCGTTGAGACTGACCAGGAAGATGCCGCCCCAACCCCAGAACCTCCACGACTACAACCAGAGCCTAACAGCAACACCGTGACGTCTGTCGAACTCGACCGTGCGTGGTGTCTGTTCCGTAGCGTTTCTGTCTAAATCTAAGACTGGTTGCATCTCTCACAGCGTCTAATCTCAAATTAGCAGAGGCAAACTCAAAATCTATCACGCAACCACAGAAACTTGGTCCTCCACCATCGCAAACAGACGTTGAACTTGCTGCCAAAGCGAAACAAGACGTCCAAGAAGCAGAACGTACAAAGAAACGTCAAAACCTAATCACGAGGACACTATGGACGTTCATCATGATCGGAGGGTTCATGGGTAAGTGCGCCTACCCTTCATTGACAAGTATGAATGCTGATGTCGATTCAGGCCTTTTACTCATGGGTCACGCGTACATGATTATCCTCGTCATGCTATGCCAGACACTAGTTTACCGCGAGGTCACGGCTCTCTTTTCATTGAAGGATGTGTCTCCCGAAACTGCGGAATTTACTGTCCAAGGGCACAAGGATCCTTGGAGCAAAACTCTCAACTGGTACTTCTTTGCCGTGACCAACTATTTCCTCTATGGTGAAAGTATCATATATTATTTCAAGGTGAATTTCGGTCCATTCTGGCGTAACCTTACCCTGATATTGTCCCGAAGCATGTCGTATTCACTGACGGGCAACTGCTTCCATTCGCTACGAATCATCGCATGATTAGTTTTACTCTCTACACCATCGGGTTCGTGGGCTTCGTGTTGTCACTCAAGCGAGGTTATCTCAAGCAACAGTTCGGTCTATTTTGCTGGGTCCATATGAGTTTGCTTTTGATCGTGGTGTCCAGGTAGGCACGTTTTTTCTGAGCAGTGGTACGGGTTTGAAGGCTTTGCAGCCACTTTATCATCAACAACATCCTCGAGGGACTAATCTGGTTCTTTGTACCTGCCTCGCTGGTCATTTGCAACGACGTGTTTGCTTATATATGGGGTATTACTCTTGGTCGTACACCATTGATCAAGCTTTCACCGAAGAAAACTGTGGAGGGATTCGTCGGAGCATTCTGGAGCACACTGATCTTCAGTGTAGTTTGGGGGTCTTATTTCATGCGGTTCAGGTATATGACATGTCCTGTTCACGACCTTGGTGTTAGTGTGTGGAGCAACGTTCAGTGTGTTCCCAATCCCGTCTTTGTTGCCAAAGAATGGGAAATCTGGGCGCCATTGAGAGTCTTCCTGTCCCAACTCGTGCGTATTGTCGTTCACACGGAATTTTCTGCTATTGGGCTAAACGCAATGTGTGCAGCTTGGCCGTCCCGTGACTGTTATCCCCTACGTTTCGTACCAACTGCACCTTCTTGTCTTTGCTATCTTTGCTTCGCTGGTTGCACCATTCGGAGGTTTCTTTGCTTCCGGTTTCAAACGCGCGTTCAACATCAAAGATTTTGGGCACAGCATCCCTGGACATGGTGGCATGACAGATCGTATGGATTGCCAGTACGTTGATGTCGCCAGTCGCACCATAAAGCTCACATGTTTTCTAGGTTCCTCATGGGAGTGTTCACCTACGTGTACCACAGCAGTTTGATTCGAGAACATCACGTCACTGTAGGATCTATACTGCAAATGATAGTCAGCGGGCTGACCATGGAAGAACAACTTGAGCTGATGAGGGACTTGAAGAAGTATATGCAAGGAAGAGGGATTACAAATATATGACCGGGACGCTTATTAATTTCAGTCAAGGAATCCAATGCTATTGTTACCCTCTCAGTAATTATCTTTTGCTTGTCGATATTCGAGTACATTCGTTGCTATTTGCAGGAAGAGGCCACTGGTCCTGTGAGAATCAAATCTGAATGTTTCCCTCGGTTTTCATTGAAAGGGAAGCATATTCGTGGGCAATACATGCGTGATCATAGAGCAGTGGTAAACAACAAGCAAATGTCCTTTATGACCGAGGCTTTTCCTGAGGACCATGATCATGAGAAAATAGTGGTAAGAAGGAACAAAACGACACAACCTACCTTTTTCTCTTTCCAGAGTGCGAGAAGACCGACTCCAGACACTTTCACGACCTTGAAACGCACACCAGGAATATCACCCTTGGCTTTACCACTACGTCCGAAACCAGAAATAAGGACTTCGTCGTTCTCATCGACGAAGTTTAGGCAACCGTCATTCTAGCACACGGAAGGCGGTTAATCATGTAGATGCAACACAGAAAAAGATGACATACGGGCACAAATGCAGTGACTTTTTTGCCGTTCTTAATTAGTTGCACACGGACACATTTGCGAATGGCAGAGTTAGGCTGCTTTGCCTCAACACCGACTTTCTCGAGCACGATTCCCTTTGCGTGTGATGATCCTCCGGTGGGGGAGGTTTTGAAGAAGTTACCGAGAGCACGCTTCTTGTATGACTTGTCCGCCTGTACAAACTGGTAAGATCTGGATGCGCCGAACATCGAGGGGATACTGTACCCAGCGGTTTACGCGGCGGTCATTGCGGAGTTTGCGAGCGGCTTGAAGTCCACGGGGTTTGTTAGCTGATGGGGAGAGCAGATCAGTGAAGGGGGCCGATACAGCCAGGCCAACGACGTACAGCCCATTCTTGAGGTGAAGTCGATGTCACAGGACCTTACACCAGCACGTTGGGCTACTCGGTGGTTTCCGATTACTATATAGTTTATCAGCCACTCAAGTCACGTGAATGTAATCACATGATACCCTGCTGTTCCCACACAACACAATCAAGCTTGGTTTTTGTTTTTAGCGATGTGCCAATGATTATTGGAATTCAAACTTCTCAACCGTTTTCTCGCACGCAACCTGTCTCGATGCTATCATCTACGCACTCTCAGGCTGGTCTCGTGGGATCGGGCCGCGTGCGTGCGTACAATCTCAGTGAAAGTGCCTCGAGCCTTATCCCCATTATCTGGCGTATATTAATCAGATCGATCGTCATGTGTGCCCCTCCAGATCATCTTCAAGTAGCTGCCACCTTTAAGCGCATTCGACTTAGCCCGATATGTCCATTCAACACTACCACCATGGACGTTTCCGTGTCTCAGGAGGTGTTATTCCAAATGCTGTAACTGCTTATTGCACGTACGGAGACCCCAAGAACCCTTGCATCGTCTTCCCTACTTGCTACGGTGGAAAGCTTGACAGTACGTAGAATCGTTGCCAATGTATGAACCGCACAGGCATGCTTGAGTGAGACAATGGTCTTCTAGGCCAGGAGTATCTCGTCGGAGAAGGCAAAGTGAGGCAGATCGTATTCTTACCCACCCTCTACGTGCTGATCCGTGTTGCAGGTGTTAGACCCGCGAAAGTATTACATCGTCACTTTTGCACTGTTTTCCAACGGAGAGGTGCGTGACCCTTTTCTGACCCTTTTCTTCCACTGATGCTCGTTCGTCGATCAGTCTTCCTCGCCGTCCAACACCGTGAGTCCCGCGAGATCCGACGTCCTGTACGTGAACTTAGCAAGCCCATCCAGCCGGCGCCATACAATGGACCGTATTTTCCGAACGTGTCTTATGAAGACAATATGTAGGCAATATTGTATCCTTTCAACCATGAAACAGTATTGAGGATGGACAGCCGTGCCCAGTATACGGTGTTGACCCAGAAGCTTGGGATACTGAAGGTATTCTGTGTCATTGGGTTTTCAATGGGCGGACAACAGGTTCGTTCCAATAAGCTGGTCATTGTAATGATCACTCCTATCTTCAATAGGCATATCACTGGCCAGTCATGTACCCTGATTTCGTAGAAAGGTTGGTCTCTACGCCCTCTGCCGACACCCTGGTCTCATTTTTCACCCTCGCAAGATTCGTTGCTGTCTGCGGATCTGCGCGGACGAGCCCCCACAACAAAGCGTATGCCACAATTGTCTGTCTTTTTGATGCACTATAATTCTGTTTGCAGTTTCCTCGAGGGCCCTAAAGCGGCGTTGACGGCTTCCAAGGACTTTGATGGTGGACACTACAAATCCACGCCCCAGCACGGGATTCGAGCATTTGGTCGAGCATACAGTGCATGGGCATACAGTCAAGAGGCAAGTGTTTTTACCTACTCCGATTCGTTACATGTGCTAACTGTTCTAAAAAGTGGTTCCGCAAGAAGCTTTACTTGTACGACGGAACGTATGTAGCATTTGCACTCATTATCCTAAAACCACTCATACATTTGTACAGATACTCTGACCTGAACGCATTCCTGCGCGAAGACTGGGAAGGGGGATTCTTGAAAGGGTGGGATGCAAATGACCTGCTCACTTTGCTCCACACTTGGCAAGTCGCCGACATCTCCGCAATCCGTGACAACGGGGACCTCGAGAAGTGCCTTGGGGCGATCAAGGCCAGAGGATTAATCATGCCCTGCAAGACAGACCTCTACTTTCCTGTAGGTCTCATGAGTTGTGGGGTTCCCTTTCTCACTAATGTCCTGCTAGCCGGAGGATAGTGAGAACGAAATTCAGTACTTGAAGCACGCAAGGCTTGTCGTTATGCCCTCGATCTGGGGACACATGGGTGATGCCTTCTCCTTTCGTTCTTTTTTTTTTCCACTGATGGGCGTGTGACCTCATTGCAGCCGGAGGTGGCGCAAACACCGAGGACGACAAATTCCTCCAATCGGAAGTCAAGAAGTTCCTGGAGGAGCCTTAGAAAGCACAGCTGTTTGTAAATACAATGACCAACTTCATCCATCCTCCTCCTTGTGACCAACCTTATTGCGTTCCCACTATCTAACATCCGGACTCTGCCCCTACCTGGATGCCGATTATCTTCAATGCGTGTTCAGAATAAAAATGCGCTCAGAATACATTAGCGCACCCGCAGCAGCGCGGGTCCCGAAACCAAGCATCTTTTTCTCATGGATCGGATCGGAACTGGACGATAACAGCCGTGACAGGAAATAAGATGATATAACGCCCGATATGAGTGAGTGGGCGTAGGTTTCTCCTCTCTTTCGAAGACACGGTCTGCGTTACTGGGGCATTGGCACATGGCACAACACAACGTCCAATACTATCATCACGGCAGGTTTAACATCGCGGGTGGTATCTTACCAGACGCTGTCACGGCTTACCAGACATTTGGGCACCCTTCTAAACCATGCGTGGTGTATCCCGCTCACTACGGCGCTAGACTTTCTATGGGAGGTCGGTTTGTTGAATCAATTTTCGGGGTAGACTGAATGTCCCTTCGATTCAGCCTTGGAAGGGCCGATCGGGGAAGGCAAGGTATGACGAACACGCGATGTTGAAAGGACCTTTGTTGACCATGTAGCAGCTTCTCGATCCAAGGAAATACTTCGTAGTGACGTTCGCGATGTTTTGCGGTGGAGAGGTATACCATTACCTATTTCTGCAAGTGGACATTCCTGATTTAATTCTGAATCCTATCCGAAAGTCATCTTCTCCTTCTAACACGGTGAAATAATCCAAACTTATATTCCTGCTTTGCAAAATTGATGCAGGACGCAACAGCCTCCACCATACAATGGCCCGTATTTCCCAGAGGTTTCGTACGAAGACAACATGTACGAAAGACAATATCTAGGTTTTACTATTTATCACTTACCCGAGATTTACAGCCGAGCTCAGTATGCGGTATTAACAAAAGCCCTTGGTGTGAAGAAAGTTTATTGTGTCATGGGTTTCTCCATGGGCGGCCAGCAGGTGAGGCCATCGATAGCGACGCTGATCGTGTCCCCTAATTAGTTTCGTGGTAGGCCTACCACTGGGCAACAGTATACCCCGACTTCGTCGACAAGATTGCAGTGGTCGTCTCTGCCGCCAGAACGAGCATGCATAACAGATGGTTGGTCACTTCACCTTCATTATCCAGAGGGCTATTGATATCAATTGATTCAGCATCTTGGAGGGCCCGAAGGCCGCTCTCGTGGCGTCAAAAGACTTCCAAGACGGTTACTACACGTCACCACCATCCCAAGGTATTAGAGCATTTGGACGTGTGATACTAGCATGGGTCTATAGTCAAGCAGTACGGAGACACATACCTGGTAGCGGAGAGATCACTAAAACATGATCACAGTGGTTCAGAACGCACAACTATGGATCGTGAGGGTTCTACCGTCGACTGCAGGGAAAGAACAAGTACTCATGTCGTTAGCCAGGTATCCTGATCTCCAATCTTTCATGCGCGCGGAAGGGGAGACGAACTGGGTTCAAAACTGGGATGCCAACGATCTGCTTCATCTTCTCAATACCTGGCAGAATGGCGATATCTCTCAGGTCAGGGACAACGGTGACTATGAGAAAGCCCTCAAAAGCATCAAAGCAGAAGTCCTTCTGCTGCCCTCCAAAACAGATCTCTTTTTTGCTGTTAGTCCTCGCTTCGTGCCTGTCTACTATCTGCTGAAGGATTGCACAGCCAGAGTATAGCGAAACCGAGAAGTCGCTTCTACAGAAAGGAAAGTTAGTGCTGATCGACACAGAATGGGGACACAGTTCCCAGAATCCATCGGATATCGATTTCATCTGCAGTGAGATTAAGAAGTTCTTAGTTTGACTTCGTCTCAGACAGGCTGGTGTATTTGCGAACTCAGTCCTTATGTAGTACTATACGGTGCGGCGGATCCAGAGCCAGACAATCGTGTTGAGAGTTGGCGATAGTATGGTATTACATAATAAAATGCACTCTGCCCGCGCAGACTCGGTCTAAATTTGTTGGTCATATGTCGGTTCCTCGGACCGGCTCTGCAGCCGGCCATACTGTTGCTGATGATGCATTGCGAACGGGTGGGTATAAAATAACCAAGTAAGCTCGAATCCCAGGCCTACAACCTTCTTACTGCCTCTTGAGCAGCAGTTGTCACTCACCTGGGATGTCAGTGCAACCTCTAAGCGCAGAGATCAAATACTACCATCACGGTAGATTCACCGTGGCCGGTGGCATACTTCCAGACGCTGTGACCGCGTATCAAACATACGGAGACCCCAAAAATCCTTGCATAGTATTCCCAACATGTTATGGTGCCAAACTGGCTCTTGGAAGCAAGTCAAAAGGTATTCTCCCCAGCCTGAACAGCATTATTGACACCGCATCTCCAGGTCAGGACTATCTCGTTGGTGAAGGAAAGGTAATCTCCGCCGTTCTCAGGCTGCAACTATACAAAGTGGCATGCACTACCGTGATACACCTAGGTCCTAGATATCAGAAAATACTATGTCGTTACCTTTGCGCTGTTCTGCAACGGGGAGGTGTGTAGTGCAATCAACACACGATCCCAAGTAGCGGAATCTCTAACTACTACACTAGTCGTCGTCGCCTTCCAATACTGTACGTGGGATACACTACTCCATTAGATGGACGATGATAACATATTTCTTGCAGCTGGGACCACACAACGGACCATACTTCCCCTTCGTTTCTTACGAAGATAACATGTGAATTCTATATCTGGCATACCTATAGCATTTCTTATTTTGCCTTGCAGCCGCGCCCAGCATGCAGTTCTTACCAAGCATTTGGGAGTGTCAAAGGTGTTCTGTGTCGTAGGTTTCTCCATGGGCGGCCAACAAGCGTATCATTGGCCAGTGGTATTCCCGGACTTTGTGGAGAGATTCGTAGCGATTTGCTCCTCTGCAAGGACGAGCCCACATAACCAATGGTCTCTCTTTGATCCACGAGCCCTTAACACGTTGCTGATCGCTGCAAAGTTTCCTTGAAGGTCCCAAGGCTGCGATGCTAGCGTCCAAAGATTTCGCCGACGGACAGTACACATCCACGCCACAGCATGGCATTCGGGCATTCGGGAGGGTTTATTGTGCATGGGCGTATGGACAGACGGTTAGTACCATGAAGCTGATAGAAGACGTCCTCACAGTGCAACAGTGGTTTAGGGAGCATCAGTACCTTATGGGTGGAGAGTAAGTAACCATCGTGTTCTTTGATTGCCAGAGATCCCCGACGCACATCAGGTACCCCGATCTTAACTCATTCATCCGAGAGAGGTGGGAAGCAAGATATATACAGTACTGGGACGCCAACGACATGATCGCCTTGCTCACCACCTGGCAGCGGGGAGACATCTCTATCATTCGCGATGGCGGCGACTATGAAAAGACGTTGAAGAGCATCAAAGCCAAGGGGTTGATCATGCCTTCGAAGACCGACCTCTATTTCCCTGTTCGTTGGCGCGCTTGTTGGATTTGTATTCACGCTAATACTCCATTCAGCCGGAGGACAGCGAAGTGGAAGTTTCGCTGCTCAAGGACGCTGAATTGTATATCATACCCACCATTTGGGGCCATGTTGCGGGCGGGGGCGCGAACCCCGTTGACGTCCGGTTCATTTCAGACAAGATTCATGCATTCTTGGATCAGTAAAGGAGACAGACACGCAGGACGATAGCGTGTAGGTAGTTTGGAGTGAACATTCTCGTTGAACACAATTCCTGTTACAAGTCATACAATCAGATGTCTGGCCTTTATGGCAATCGAATAACCGTCCAGAACTGGATTGCACGAGGATGCTATTTGATAAGGTTGGTAAACGACAACCAATTGTTCTTATCCAACTCACTACACATCATAACCTTCGGCGGCGTTCCACTAGATTTCATCATGAGAATAGTTTATTAACCGATGTATTCCCTTCCTGGTGTTTCTTCAACACCTTTGCAATCGCAAACTCGAAATCTTCCTGCGTAACATGTTGTCGTCGCTCGCGCAGAGCGTACATACCTGTATTTGGTTGGATAGAGCGGTAGCGGCAATGCTGAACTCACCCGCTTCGGTGCAGATTCCACGTACTTCTGCCCCCGAACACTGCCCCATCTTTTCTGCAAGCGCTTTCAAATCAATTCCTCGCTGAAGCGACATCTATGCAGCATCAGCCATGTACACCACATCTCAGATTCATCGTACCTTGCGCGAGTGAATCCGTAGAATGCTCACACGCGCTTCGGGCCCAGGTGGTGGAAACTCGATCTTGCGGTCGATTCGGCCCGGACGAAGTAGCGCCGAGTCCAATATATCTGTGACGCCGTTAGCCCAGCGACCACACCACTTGGACCGACTCACCGATCCGATTCGTCGCCATGATGACCTTGATGTTTTTCGTCGCCTCAAACCCGTCCAGCTGGTTCAGCAACTCCAGCATCGTCCGCTGTACCTCTGAATCGCCACCACCTGACCCACTCTCCCCTCTGGAACTTCCGATCGAGTCGATCTCGTCCATGAAGATGATGCTTGGTGCGTGTTCTCGCGCCATCACGAACAACTCCCGAACCATCCGACTTCCCTCCCCGATATACTTTTGCACCAACTCAGACCCCGACACACGAATGAACTTGCAGTCCGTGTGGTGTGCAACCGCACGCGCAAGTAACGTCTTTCCCGTTCCAGGTGGGCCATATAGCAAGACACCCTTGGGCTGTGCGATCCCGAGTGCCTCAAACAGCTCAGGATGCTTTACCGGCAACTCGATAACCTCCTTGATCTCTTTAATTTGCTTGTCCAGCCCTCCCACCATCTCGTACGTGCTATCCGGGACCTTTTCCACCATCATAAGTGATACCAGCGGGTCCACCTTGTTCGGCAATATCTTGTGAATCGTGTAGCTGTCCGAACGGAGGGCGACCCGCTGCGATGGTGTGAGTGCAGAGACATCAATATCAGTGTCAAAGTCGACGACTAAACCATCCGAATGAGCGAACTGGACCAGTGGGAGCCGCTTGACACTTACTGTACTTGCCCTCGGGCTGCACTTTGACCAGTACCTTCTTCTTACCCATCACTTTGACGACTTCGCCAACATAGCTCGCCGGCTCGTGAAGTAACTGCAGCTCTTCCCGAAGAAGCCTCACTGGAGCTTCCGTGCGTAACTTTTCTAAGCGCGGGGGTAGCGCACGCACCTCGTGCATTGAGTGCATTCCGTTGGGCCTCCAAACGACGCAGGTTTTGGGTCTTTTGGTTGATCAAGAGTTCGGCGGCTTCTATCTTTGCTTGGTAGTAGGATTGGACGCCGACGGGCGATTTCTGTGGACGCGTTGGGACGGGCATCGTCGTGGTTTGGAGTTTGTGTTCGCGTGACGCAAGCCTCGTCGATCCATGCAATCCGAGTCACGTGCTCGTAGGAGGGGTTCCACGTTACCCGCTTGGCTGCAACCCTTTAAGTCGGCCAATATGAAGGAGTGTCTGTTGGCCAGTTTGCTGCTACTCCCTGTCGCTGGCGTCAGCGCGTTTTATCTGCCTGGCGCTGCACCCCGCAGTTTCGAGCGAGGGGAGCAGGTCGACCTCTTCGTCAACGCGCTCACTCCGATGTTGACAGGGAAGGATGATTCAAAGCTGGTACGCTGTCTTGCTAACCTGATCGATTACACGTTGAATCCTACCCTGCTCGACTAGAAATCCTTGATCAATTGTGGGTGCACTCGAATCTAGCTCATACGTACTGTCGCCTCTTGCTGATGTGCGTAACTTAATAAGATGACTACTACAACCCTGCCTTTCATTTCTGCGAACCCCCAGGCGGCCCAAAGAGTCAGCCCGAATCCCTGGGGTCCATTCTTTTCGGCGACCGAATCTTCAATTCGCCCTATGACGTGCGTATCATCATACCTCAGCGGGAACCCCTCAGCTTGAGTGTGCCTGCTCCAGATCAAAATGCTGGAGGACAACGGAACCTGCCGCGCCCTCTGCAGCCTACAGGTACCACCCCAAGATGCAAAGTTTATCAACAACCGCATACGGGAGGATTATGCGCTCAACTGGCTTGTTGACGGCCTACCGGCAGCAGAAATGAAAAAGGACCTGAAGACGGGCGATATCTTTTATGACATGGGTTTCAATCTAGGCGATGATGACAGTGAAATCCCATACTTGAACAACCATTATGATATTGTCCTCAGGTTTGCATCGAGCCCCCTTTCTCATGATAAATAGTCGTTCTTACGCGGTGGTATGCAGGTACCACGAACGCGATCCAGGCATATACCGAGTAGTCGGTGTTATAGTATGGCCATCGAGGTAAGTAGTCGTACTAGTGACCCTCTGGTTTGCCTCCGAACGTGTTGCATCTCAAGCCGCGGCGGTTCACAAGACGATACGGGCACCCTTGATTGTGACTCTACAGTCCAGCCTCTTATGCTCTCCGAGACGCAGAAAACAGCTGTCCGCTACACTTATCGAGTCACTTGGGATGTAAGCTATACCAATGTTCCAATTCTTCTATTAATATTTCTGTCAGGAATCAGATACTCCATGGGTACGTGAACTACTCATATCAAGTTTGGGATGGATCCAACGTTACCAAGGCTACCCGTTGGGACAATTATTTACACATTTTCGACCCCAAAATACACTGGTTCAGCATCATTAACTCGATAGTGATCGTTGTTTTCCTCTGTGTTATGGTGGCTATCATTCTTCTCCGTACAGTCTCAAGAGATGTGAGTAGTTTTCTGCAGAGGGAAGAGGAAGACTTGGCTCATCCTGTCTGCAGATTTCACGCTACAATGCTATCGATCTCAGTGTAGGTTTCGTATGGTGTGTTGCTGATATTCATTTATATACTTGCTTGACTGCAGGAAGACGTACAAGAGGATTGGGGATGGAAACTCGTGCACGGGGAAGTCTTCCGCACGCCGCGTTTTCCAATGCTCTTAGCCGTCATGGTCGGTAACGGTGCACAACTTTGTGCAATGTGTTCGGTTACTCTTGGTATATCCTCCGTTTCCCTAACATTTGAGGGATGTTTATGTTCTTTTGACAGTCTTCGCATTACTCGGCTTTCTCTCTCCATCTAATCGTGGTTCGCTTGCAACAGTGATGATGGTGTGTTGGTCATTCTTTGGCGGGTAAGTGATCTTTTATCATCCTGTTCATCCTAAAGCAGCGACGCTTTCTTGCTTAGAATTGGCGGCTACTATTCCAGCCGTGTATATGCATCTCTCGGGGGTGCGAACCGCAGAAAGAATGCCTTTGTAACTGCTACAGCGTTGCCTACGTATGCTCGTATATTCTTTTCTGCACCTCCAGCTAAGATCGGGATGCAGGCTAGTTTTCATTGTCATTTTCCTACTCAATTTTTTCCTTCTTATCGCTGGTTCCTCAGGGGCCGTTCCTTTTAGTGCGTAATCGCAGCAGCTGATGTTGTGATCCTTACCGACGCCTAATGCAGCAACGATGCTTCTCATTGTCTTGCTGTGGTTTGGTATCTCTGCGCCCCTCTCCGCTATTGGTTCCTATATTGGATCACGACAAGGGGTGCGCACAATCTACCCGCCTGCTTGGTTACCTTACGAGATTGATGCAGGGCGTCTCACACCCTGTTAGGGTAAATCAAATCCCAAGACAAATACCACCAACTCCCCGCTACCTCCAACCTTGGGTACGTCTTATGACTCGTGATGTCTAACCATGTGTAAATATCCGAATAGGCAACCACATTACTTGCTGGTATTCTGCCATTTGGTGAGATTGCCTATATTCACTGTTCCATTACGACTGAATTACGACTGAATGAACCACTGTTCTCTTTCCAGGTGCTGCACTGGTCGAGTTGTACTTTATTATTTCAAGTCTCTTTGCTTCGCGCGCGTACTATGCATTTGGTTTCTTGGCGCTCACAGCAGGAGTAGTTGCACTGACGGCCGGAACAGTCACGATTCTTTTCACATACTTCATCTTGTGTGCGGAAGAATACCGGTGAGTTCTCTGTCGGGCATCTGAATACCGGTGCCGTTGCTGATGGATCCCGCAGTTGGCACTGGCGCGCGTTCATGACCGGAGGAGGAAGTGCATTCTGGATTCTCCTTTACGGGCTGTTTTATTGGGCCTCGCGTCTTTCGCTCGGTTCTTTTGCTAGTGTTGCGCTCTATCTGGGATACTTGTTTCTCATTTGTCTATTCGATTTCCTCATCACTGGTGTGTTCCCTCGTTCATTTATGAGCACCTTCCACTGCAACTCATCATCCCCATGTTGTCAGGAACGATTGGATTCCTCGCGTCATATTGGGTTGTGCGTAAACTGTACGGCGCGATCCGTGTCGACTAGCCTACTAAATAGATCATCCTTGTATTTATTGAAGTGGACCACAACATCTCTTCCCCGGTCTGCGCTATGAACTTGGCCGGATTCTTGGTCCACGGGCCCGGCGATCCCTTTGTCATGGTTGGTCACCGAGCTCAAACTTTGTGATCTATTTGTGGTCTGTGATGCTACAGCGCTCACTTGGTTTGTAGCTATGGTACTTGGACAAGGAATGTGCCCAGTGCGTTGAGTAAACATTGAGTATATTACACGAGCTCAGAATGGCACCCTAGATCGTTTCTCCCGTCCCCCGTCTGGAGATGTAAACCACAACGATATCCGAATGTTTGAACATGCTTATTACATATCTTCACCTGCCGCCCACTTGGACAACTAGCACACCTGGGTTTCTTGGGTCCACCTCGACGGGAATCCGACGCCTGAAAGTCTGGATGAATATTCGCTGAGCGGCTTTGTCGGACACACTCACTTCCGCAAATCGTCTTGTATTGCAGGTTTGAGCTTCGAGACACCTCCGTCCGAATGATTCCCCTTACCTACCGAAAGCAATAATTCAAGCCGTCAGACCGCGCAGAGGAAACACGCTTACCGACGATCAAACGGATCTCCGAATCTCCTCTTCGGCACGCGTCCGCGATAGCTTTGTCAGTATAAGTAATGGCCTCGCTCACGTGGAGACGATGCAGGTCGATTTCATCTGCAGGTCTGTTCTAGACAAACGTTGCAGCGTTAAAGGTGCGGTATCGAAAATCTCTGATGGCACCGTACCTGGTTGTTCTCTGGGCGCCAATTTTTTCAGCGAGTCGCTCACGGCAAGATGGAGACCAGGTTACCCTTGTATATGGCAGCGCTCGCTTTCTCATGGAGGTTTTTCCTTGTGAGCTCGTGGCGCCTCCCTCGCTCTTTGAGCGCCTTGGCACGAACATGGTCACGGCAGTCGTACGCCTCTTTGCTCTGTTGGAAACATTGGGTCATCAAGTCACCCTCTCGATTGGCTCTCTCTCGGAGGGACGCGGAGTCTTCTACCGGCGGAGTGTGTTCGATGTGATCTCTCCGGGAGGGCGGCTCGATGGTGTGCCGTTTTTGCCGCTCATCGCGACGTATCACCGGGGGCCGAGAGGATTCGTACGATCGAGAGTGGCTCGGCGAACGGTCATTTCGATCGTCCGAGACCGTGAAGAGGGAGTACGCTGCGAGAGCAGCGATGGTAACGCCCGCAATCAAGTAAAACATGGGAGGGGGGCAATTAACGTGGGGCCCGAACTGGCCGGGTCACGGGGAGGCATGCAGGAGCAATGAGGCGCACTCGGCACAGGATGCATCAAAGTTCGTTATGTACAGGAGAACAAGGCAGGCCCAAACAGGAGCCGTCGTGCGAACTGCGTTCAAACTACATCGAGTATACAACGAATGCGAAGTGATGGATAGCCAAAGATGTCCAAGTGTACTTGTTAACAGTTCCGAATGCATATGTACGTACAGAGCTCGACGAAGAAGGGTGAGTGTACAATGTCCAAGGTGTCCGTGAAGGGGGGAAAGATATGTGTACATCATAAAGTCATCATAGTTTTGAATCATTGGGTGCGTATGTGCATAGCGGTCATGACGATGCTGCGTTGATAGTGAAAGGGGGACTCCAGTTGCCGGAATCACCAAAGACTGAAAATGGACGGTTACTCTCGCTCGGATCAAAGGCTGGGAGAAAGTCGACTTACGGACAACTATCCAGTCGTTGCCGGCCGGTGTATCTGCGGGCACGGTCACATTGACCTGACCGGCGCTCAAGGGGAAGTCTTGCGCCAGGGGAGTGGACTGGGTTAGGTTGTTCCGGCGCAGATAGACCAAGCCCTGGGGATTCGTAACCTCAGTGGGCTGGTTGGAGGTGTTCCAGGTGACGGTGTATGTGACGCCGGCGACCCACACGGTGCTGGCATCTGGGGAGGTGATTGGCGGCACCCAGACGTCACGCTTGACGAGGGGGAGGGCAAAGACGAGGGAGCATAGGAGAAGGGGGAGGAAAAACATCATCATGGTCGTTAGAATGGAGGACTCGAGCCGAAATAGACGACCGTTTTATACGCTCTGCGGTGCGGTGAACCCGCAGCCTGCGTGACAGATCGGGAACGTTCATACACCACCCGGGCTGTCCTGCTCCGGAGCACCGCAAAATGGCCTCTCTCAAGCGGAAAAGATCCCGCCGTGATCACCCCTTCCCAGATGACGATGGGGACATCGACATAGCCCCCGTCCTCACCGCCAGAGCGCCTGCGACAGCCCCCGTGGCTCACACTGACGACGACGATCTCGACGAGTTCATTCACGACGCCATCGTCAAGCGGGACGTCAAGGGCGGAACACACTTGCTCAAGAAAATAAAGAGCAAGGGAAAAGGAAAAAGCGATGTCGGCGGAGGCAGTTTTCAAAGCATGGGTCCGCACTCCTCCTGGCCTCCCGCACCCTCGCTCACATCGCCCAGGTCTCCATCCGTTCTTGCTCCGTGCGCTAACCCTTCAGGGATATCGTGCCCCGACCCCGATCCAGCGTGCAACCATCCCCTCTCTCCTCGCCAACCCCCCACGCGACCTCGTGGGCATGGCTCGCACAGGCTCAGGAAAGACCCTCGCGTACATGATCCCCTTGGTGCAACGTCTCGGTGGACGCCATGCCCACGTCTTTGGTGCACGCGCCATCATCCTCGTACCCGCCAGAGAACTTGCCCTCCAGATCGTCAAAGTCGGCAAAAGCCTCGTAAGGGGCTGGAAAGGCGAGGCGGTCAGCCATGCCGGTGATGGTCACGATGATGATGATGACAACTCTAAAATGGGTTCGGGGGAGTGCCTCCGGTGGGGTTTGATCGTCGGGGGCGAGGGCATGGACGAACAGTTTGAGATGATCAGCGGAAACCCGGATGTGTCAGTCGGTCATTTCCATCTCCCTTGTCCTACGTCTGACGTTCACTCGCTCAAGTATCATTGCAACTCCCGGTCGTCTTCTCCACCTTATCGTCGAGATGTCCCTCTCGCTCGCTTCAGTGCAGCATGTCGTCTTCGATGAGGCCGATCGTCTTTTCGAGCTCGGGTTTTCGACTGCCTTGTCCGAGATCCTCGCCCGCCTTCCTTCGTCGCGTCAAACCCTCTTATTCTCTGCCACCCTCCCGAAATCACTTGTCGAATTTGCAAAGGCTGGCCTGCGTGACCCGAAGCTCATCCGCCTCGATGCTGAATCCAAAATAAGCAGCGACCTCCGGATGGCCTTCTTTTCCGTGAAGCAGTCTGAAAAGGATGCTTGCTTACTCTCACTCCTGAGGGACGTCATCAAAGTCCCCTTTGCTGAGTCCGGAGACGATAGCTCGAGCAAGGATTCCAAGGATAAAGGCAAAGCAAAATCAAAATACCATGCGCACACGGCACCCCATCAGACGCTTGTGTTTGCGGCCACGAAACATCACGTTGAGTACCTCTCGGCGCTCCTCACCGCCGCAGGTTACGCCGTTTCCGCACTGTACGGATCTCTCGTGCAATCCACGCGAACCTTCCAAATGTCCCAATTTCTGGCTGGCAAGACGCAGATTCTGGTCGTCACCGACGTCGCCGCGCGTGGGATCGACATTCCTATCCTCGCGCACGTCGTCAACTACGACTTTCCCGTCGGTGCCCGCATTTTCGTCCATCGCGTAGGCAGAACGGCACGTGCAGGAAGAAGGGGGTGGGCGTGGAGTTTTGTAACGCATGGCGAAGCTGCATATCTGTGTGATTTGCAGCTCTTCCTCGCACGACCGTTGCTTGGCGTCGCTGCGCATCCACCTTCCGTGCTGACCTCGGAGGAGCCATACACGCAATCGCTTATGCTCGGTCCCTTTCCCAGGGACATTGTAGATGCCGAGGTCGAGTACATCCGCACGCTTCATGCGTCACATCAAAATCTGACCGGCCTCCGCGGTGTCATGGATCGTGGTCAATCCATGTATGAACGGAGTCGAGGCAAAGCGAGCACGGCGAGCTATAAACGGGCCAAGGAGATGGCCAAGTCGGGAGACGGCTGGGCTGGGGAAGCTCGAGGGACACACCCAGTACTGTCACTCATGCGGCAACAAAAGACGGAAGAGGGTCGGGTCGCCGTGCCTGTGGATGGGGACAAAGAGAGAGAAGACAGGCGACTGGCCATGATTCGGGCCGTGGGCGCGTTCGAGCCGGCCGAAACCGTCTTCGAGCTGGGGACGCGGGGTAAAGCGGGAACAGCCGGGGGTGCGGCGTTGATGAAGGAACGCCGGAAGGTGTTGGCGAAAGCGGCAGAGAGAACTGTGGCGCCGGTGTGCTCTTCTGCTGCTCACACCGCTGAAATGGGAAATGAAGATGCAACACCACAAGGTGACGTCGAGATGGAGATGGCCAATGAAGAGGACATTGCGGTGCGCTTGGTCCGTCATGTGCCCCATAGCCAAGGCTCACCAATTCCTGTAGGCCGTGTTCGATATGTCACACCGGACAAAGGGCAAGGACAATTACCGCGACGAGGAGTTCTACATGTCGCACCATCACAAGGACGCTCACACCGAAAAGGGGTATGTCTTGTTGTGTATTCACCCTGCGCATTACCTGCTGAGACGTGCGAATTGTCAGATACTCGTTGGCTGACGGAGCTTCCTCGTTTGCCCTACAAGCGCAAGGAGCTACATTCGATCTCACCGGTGATGTTACGGTAACGGAGAGACAGCGGCACGCCAGGATGACGTGGGACAAGAAGAAAAAAAAGTTCATTAAAGGGGACGGCAGTGGCGCAGACAACGTCAAACTCGTGCGGACGGAGAACGGTACGCGGCTACCTGCGACCTACCGGAGCGGCCGCTTTGAGGAGTGGGAAAAGAAAGCAAAAGTCACCATACCAAAAATCGGGGAGCGGGAAGCAGAGTGGCCTGCTTCTGTGCATGCAAGTGGCGGAAGGCGGTGGAGGCACAACAAAGTCTTCGAGGCGAAGCCGCTGGACAAGCTCTCCAAGGATTACGAGCGCAAATCGAGGCAACTCAGGAAGAAGGAAGAAAATGCTACCGGTGGAGAGAACGAAGATGCGCGGCCAGCCAAGAATGCTGAGAAGTCAAAGAAGAGCAGCGGCAGGCGATTCGGGGCCAAGTCCCTCCGGCGTGTCAAGAGTGAAATCAAGACGATCGATCAGATCCGTAGAACTCGTAAGATTGCGGAGAAGAAGCGGGTAAAGAACGCCCGGCCAAGCCGAAAAAGTAAACGATAGTACTCACTAGTGTACATGATGCGTTTATTTACTCTTAATTTTGCCTCGAGCCCGTCTTGTTCACCTATGCCGTGTCCGAATACTCCCACTTGGCACCTGCCCCAGAGATCACGAGCACGTCTTCGCCTTGGAGCAGGTCCACGCCCACGCTTCTCAGGGCGTTCACGCACCACTCCGGGTATCCCTGGTCACCAAAGTAATTCTTGAAAAACGATCGAAGGTACTCGGGAAACCTTCCTTCCACGATCGCATCTCGGGCCCCGCCCATGACCTGTGCCTGGAACACCAAGTTGTGTTGCGTCAACGCTGTGAGTGGAATGTCAGAATGAAGCGGTAATTAGAGGCGAAGCCAAGATACCGTGCGCGCCCGCGGTCTCGATCGTGACAATGTGATGCAACATCGCACGAGTCGTTCCAGTCGAGCAGGTCAAGCAAGGACAGTTGTCATCGATGCGGTCCATGCTCTTTGCATGCCTTTTCAGCCCTGGGCAGGGGGTCAGTGCATTGTCTTGATAGGGTGACGACGCACTCACGAAGATTGAGTGGACCCCTGAAGGTCAGGGCGACCCCAAATCGAGCGGTCCGAGTAGGAAATACGCAATCCGCCTGAGCAAGGATTTCAATGGTTGCTCATTCTGCGTTGGCGAGAGACATACCATGTCAACGCCCAATGCGACACAGACCAGAAGATCTGTAACGGGGGGAAAGTCAGTCAAGGGCTACGTCAGAAACGCGGTGTGATGTTGACCCTCTGCAAAGCCAATACCCATCGAGTACCGCGGTCCTAAATCACAATATCAAGCCTCGTGTTGTGCAAGGCTTAAAAGGAAGACCTACTATCGACTGGCAATTTGTCCGCACATTGTTTGATGCTGTGGAGGGTGAGAGAGGTGGTGGAGCAGCCGTGTGGGTGTTGCTCACATTCTCCAGAACACATCTGAATGTAATCCAGGGAGGAGTTATTTGCTCGATGACTGCGACATACCTTTCTCTTCACCTCCGCTCAGGCCACCTATGGCGAATCCGGCTATGTGATCCTTCCTCTTAATCATGGCATCCAGGCACTGATCACGCAGAACAGGGTCCAAACCGCCTTGCACTATTGCGAATATGTTCTGCCGGTCCTTTCGGCCCGATCGTTCGTGTTGTTCGATGCATCGATCGAGCCACCGGATGGAACGCTCCATTGCTTCGCCTACTCGGGGCCCGATAGTGAGACTACTGACTGGGCTTCATCAAGAATCGAATGGACACACGTCACGTTCCGAGGACCCACCGACGTCATCTAGTTGCATGATGATATCTGAGCCGATGGAATGCTGTATCGAAATGCTTTCTTCTGGCTAGGAGTGCATTAGTCGCGCTCGACGCACGCAGGTGGCAAGTCACCGTCAGCATGGTAGGTTCCCCCGTGAAGGGGCTAGAAAACAGCGCGCCTTCCTCGGTGATTTTCGTGAACTTGTTTAGGGAGACGAGTTGGAAACCACCACTGTCCTAGATCGGCGGGGTGATGCTGGTTTGCCCAATGGCACTAGGTAGAGAGATGAGAAGAACTCGCTGTCAACATGTTCCGATGCCATCCCTGGAATACATGTGCCCCTCCCACTTGATCGAGCACCTCGGTCCCGGGTCTGAGATTCAGGTGGTATGCGTTGTTGAGGATGAGCGTGATCCCGAGCGATTCGACTTGTTGCGGCGTGAGTCCTTTGATGGCGGCTTGTGTTGCGACCGGCATGAACGTCGGCAGCATCGTGACGCCATCTTGAAGAAGGGTCTGTCTTGCCGCGGGTTTTCAGGAGGCCAAAGAGGACTCACGGGCGAGCTTCATGCGGCAGACGCGGGCTCTGGTCGTATGGCACTCTGCGATGACTTGGAACTCCATCAACTTGGGCCAGTGTTTGTGGCGGTGTAACCAACGCTATTGGCCTCCCGATCAGATCTGGCATTATTTTTCTTTCCGTGCCCGATGCTTGCCCGTCGGTGCACTCGCTTGTTTCCTGCGCGCACGAAGGTACACCAAAGACCGCTCCACAATGGTAGAGGTCTCGTCCAGGAGCTTATTGCCAGGCAGCTCGTCGCGAACGTGACCCGGTGAGCAGGACTCGCCGGTTTGCAAGCCCGCTCGCTGAGAAGGCGCCTCGCGTCAGCCCAGGCGATCTCCAGAAGCACCTCGAGCAGCCTCGCACTGCCTACCTTGGCATAGACCCCACAGCGACGTCCCTGCATGCAGGGCACCTTCTTCCCTTGCTTTGTCTGCTGCACTTCCAATTGCGTGGTAACAAGGTGATCGCCCTTGTAAGTGACCGGAACGGCGTTACGCTCTTTCGCGACTTAGTGGCCACAGATAGGCGGTGCGACGGGCTTGGTTGGGGATCCGTCGGGACGTTTTACTGAGCGCCAGCTGGCCGAGACAACTCAGATCGGACTGAACACGCTGCGGCTCTCTCAAGCGGTCCGCAAGTTTTTCGAGAGTGCGGCCACGTACGCCAGCAACAGAGTGTCGACCAGATCCTCCGCCCTGCCTGCTGTGCAGGTGCTCGACAACCTCTCGTGGCTCAAGCACGTCAACCTGCTCGATTTCCTGCGTACGACCGGCATTCATTTCCGCGTGAACAGTATGCTCGCAAGAGATAGGTATGCATGGACCTGTCATCGCTGTCAAGTCTGACTCGACGCTGGCAGCGTGAAGCTGCGCATGACCACCCAACAAGGTATCTCCTTCACCGAGTTTACCTATCAGCTCCTGCAAGGGTACGACTTTTACGAGCTGTACAGAACCCATGCGTGTACCATTCAAGTCGGTGGGTCCGACCAATGGGGGAATATCTTGTCTGGCGTAGAGCTCATCAACAAAGTCGAACATGGATCACAATCTCGTGAGGACGCTGCGAAAGAGAAGGGCTTTGCTTTGACGACGCCCCTCTTGACCACGTCGCGGGGAGAAAAGTTTGGCAAGAGCGCAGGAAACGCCATCTGGTTAGAGCGCGACCTGACCAGCTACTTTGATTTTTACCAGGTTCGTCCAGCCCCAAATGGATGGAGATCACTGCATTGATTAAACGACTGCAGTTCTTTATGCGAACGAGCGATTCAGACGTGGAAAAATATCTCAAACTCTTTACGCTGTTGTCTGTAGAGGAGATATCTTCCACCATACACGATCATCGGGCATGCTCGCTTCCTCCTATCCACTAGTATGATACTGATCCCTTTCTAGACGGCTCCGGAACACCGCGTGGCACAGAAACGACTGGCAGAAGAAGTAACACTGATGGTTCATGGTGGTCAGTTACTGCCCCGCTAGCATTTTGCTAAGACTGATGCTATCTTTACAACCAGAGGATGGACTTGACGCAGCAAGAATAGCAACCCGAGTCCTTTTTGACATGGACCATACCACATTGACCGCTGATCAGGTCATCAAATCGCTGACTGGTGATCCCCGGCTTGCGTTTTGCTCAGACGAAGAGATGTTCCATACCCCACTGCCAAGTCTTGTCGCTAACCACCAGTTGACTTCATCCAAATGTAAATCCGGCGGTATTTTTGTTCGAACCATAGCTGACCACCTTCGAGCGGCGGCACGTCAGTTGGCTCAAGCAGGGGGGTTATACCTCAATAACAGGGCACAACGTGATCTACACTTCCTTTTGACCCGGGAAGACCTCATTGACGGCAAGGTGGCCATTCTACGCGCTGGCAAAGACAACCATCGAATTCTGGTTCTGAGATAAACTAGGTATTTTTCCACCGTGTATGCTAACCATAACCAATAAACGATCCGAGTGCAGAGTATATATAATTACAAGAAGGGTAATGCAACTTATCTGGGGCTTCTCGTATGCAACATAATTTGTGGGGTGAATGACTTTTGGGGCGGGACCGAACACACTACTCGCTTTTCAAAGACAGCTTTTTCGTCAACACGATTGCAAGATCCTATTTCGAGCAGTATTTTAGCGTGTGACTGTGAAGGCTGCACATGGTTCTCTTACGACAGCGAGAGAAGACATGCTCAAACGTTGCTGATGCAACTGGATTCCATCATGAGCGCCAGTCCCATGAATAGCTTGAATTAGGGTAAATGGAGTGTCTCTTTCCTGGCCTATCGTCAATTCAGAGCACCGACGTTACAGACAACAAGTTCACCAGATGTTCCATATTTGTTTGAGGTAATCCATGATATTCTACATCGCGCGCCGCGGCCTGTTTAGTGTGGATCAACCATGGGTATTTCCCAGCAACAAAGAGCGAGTGTAACGTGTCCTACCGCAATCCTCTCACGAATTGATGGCTTCACTCTCGGGTAAGGATGAAACCTTAATAAATACGACGAACGATAAGCTGGGAGCCGGCTGGAATCCATTGAAGGGTCGGAAGCGTGGCAAGAACGAGGGTTGGTGGTGGGACCAGCTTTCACGGAAGCAAGCAGGTCGAGCGACGAAAAAAAAAGAGGAGAGAGAAAAAAATAAACTTTAGCCCCGTTTTTCAGTTGAACTCAGACGCTGTGTCCCGCCAGGGTACTGTGACGGCAAGACCGCACCAAACGCGCATACAGTTGCGGAACTCGGCTTGTGACGGCCACTGCATCATTCGTGCTGCGTCATTTTGCTTCCACAGAACAGCGTCAACAAGCAGCCGGACGCCACATTGGGTTGCTCGATGGCAATCTTCTGAAGAGCCTCTGTGAATCAAGGTCTTTCCTCCACTCGAGCGCCCTGCACTGACCAAGGTTTTGGGCCTGACTAGGCCCACTCGAAATTAGAACACCGCTGGTAGAAAAGCGGAGCATGGTATGTTCCGCAGCGGCCATGGATGCCCACGGAGAAGATCGATGGCGGAACAAACAGAAACGGTACGGTACGCTTTGAATAACTGCGTAGATATAAGTACTGACACGATCATGCCCAAGCGCGGAACATACCGCAGGTGGGAAATCGATGTGACAGTGTCACAGACAGGGGTATTGTCACGTCACAGTAGAAGTGCACAGGCAAGTTGACCAAGACCACGATGAACGAAAATTGTGCAACTCAACGTGTGCTCTTCAAGTCCTTCAAAAAGCCAGCAAGACACATGTGTGAGGTGGTATGACTTCAAGACTGTACTACGCACCTTGGCCATCCCAAGCAAGAGGGGCTCTACAGTGCGACTTGCCGCTGATGGCGAAACGATCCAAAAGCCAGCCAACTAGATGTCCCCCTGTCGTATGAATGCACTGGAGTGAACGAAGACACTCGCTCAACGGTTTGACATGGCTAGGCCACAAGAGCTCCAGACATTGTACGGTGCCGCCCACATGCCGACCAGGGTGATGAATAAAACGCTTGAGATGCCCCAACGGGCGCGAGCGTGTGCCAGTAAGTGTCGAAACGAACAAGTTGTGTGTATGACTTGCTGCGGCCAAGCGCACGGAATTTTTCACCGTACGGTTGGCTGGACGAAAATCCCCAAGATGACCCCACGCCAATCTGGTGGTACTGCGCATTTTTCTGCGGTGTGCAGGTGCCAACTGGTGCAGCGCACGCGGCGCATGGCCTTGGTGCTCGTCAAGACGGTGAGCGTGTTCTGGACCAAGACATGATCGGCGAGCGACTATGACTTTGGGCGGAAGAGCCGTGCGATAAAATGAGGTCTGTTGAAGCGATCGGACGAGGGGACGGGTCGCATCGATGGGCTGGGTTGGGTCTGCGCTTGCCAACTCCGCTCGATGGGTTCCCCCCTCGAAAAAAAATTCCGCATGCCACTTTTTGAACCTCAGCGTGTTTGGCATTCACCACAAGCGCGCCATGCCAGCCGTTGCTCCCCCACACTCGCGCCTCAATTCAACGGTGGACAGAATGTGACATTCACGTTGGAATGTCGGTGGAGCCACAAGGCATTTACTCCGCTCCCAGATTCAGCATTCCCGTTGGTCCCCCCCAGGTATAAAGCCCTCGCGGTTCAGCCAACGGATTCCCCATTCCCCTCTCCTCGTTCTCGTCGCGTCTCTGTCCTCTTATCGTTCGCCTTCTCTCGAGATGCAGGATCCGAAGAAAGAAATAACCCACATCGTCCGCACACTCCGCACGACGCGCAGCGCGGAGGAGTTGGAAGAGACTGTCAACAAGTATTTCGTCCCAGACGCCGTCTTTTCCCACCCGTTGTGCAAAGCCAACTCCCGAAACGAGATTCTAGGTCTCTTTCAGTGGTGCAGGCTTGCCAGCCCCGCGACGCAGGTCGATGTCTCGAGCGTCAGTAAGTGTCTGAGCTCTCCAGGTTGATGACGTCCTTGGCTGATGCGGAGCCATGTGCAGTGTACGACCCCGACCTCAATGTTGTCGTCCTTGAGGTCAAGGAAAAGGTCAATGTTTGGTTTATCCCGCTCCCGAACAAAGAGGGCAGGTGATCTCCGATTTTTCTTCGACTTCAAATTGTTTGCTCATTCTCGCTTGCCTGTGAAAGGATGATAATCCGGCTTCAGTTGCAGAAGCTCAATGCGTACAACTTTATCAAGGTTGAAGAAGATCTTACGCATCCTATGGTAAGACTTAGTTGCGCATTATTGTGGTTTTGGGTGACAACGGTATCGCTGCAGGACCAGATTGGCGTCCTGGCCGCGCCTCTCATGCCCCTTGTAGCGGCTTATCTCAGGTTTGGTTGCTTTGTTTCGAACCTCGGCGCTTGTCTGTTTAGGAGTGTGGGTTGGAACTCGGGTCTGCGAGGTGGCAATGTTAACACTGCAGGGCTGATGGAAGCAGCGGGACTGGCCCGGATATCTGGAGAGAAGGGCAATGGGATCTCGAAGGAGTAGACATGCCGCGACGGCTTTGTACTAGTGATACTACATGTATAGAGGCGACCACTGTAGTATTTTTGGGCGCGGAAACCGCTGTAGATGAGACAACGATGCCATCCTGGTCGCCATCGTCGTCATCGATCTCCCTCGGCCCTGAGGAAGACTCGCATCTTCTCTCTCAGTCCTTGCCCTCATCCGATCCCTTTGACGCGTCCTCGCACCTTCACGCTCCCTCTGGCGCCGCAGATCTCTCTCTCTCCGAACTTTCGCTATCCGACAAGCCCTACAGTCGCGATGGCCCCCGCTTCAGCCTCCTCGCACCGCCTCCTGCACCACTCCGATTTTCCGCCGACCAGAGCGCCATCGTCGAGGGGGACGAGCCCGAGGAAGGGGGAGACGCCAGCATCGACGCGCACCCCAATGCCGATAATACCATCATCGGACGCGTCGCCGCCGAAAAAACGCGCGAGGAGAAGCTGCAAAACGACCTGTCCATCCTCAGGAAACTCAATGCCACGTTTTCCGTGCTTAACGACGCGCTGCAGGCAACCAAGGGTGCGACCGAGGTGCGCCCCCCGTGCGGGGTAGGCCCGTCTCTGCACATCATGCCCTGACGCGTCCGATCTTTTTATTCTGTTTTTGCCAGCAAGTGGCTGAGCAGCTGGCGCAGACGGATGCGCTGTTGGACAAGTATGCCAACCTGCTCGCCAAGTCCGAGACGGTCACGCGCCTGATTTTCGATGAACGATGGGAGGGTGCAGATGCTGTGAGTGTCACTCGACGATGCTCGGTAGTATATAGGGTGTGTTACTGAACGTGGCCCTCGTCAGGACGAAGAGCTCCTTGTCAAGGAACGCGAGGAAGCGCTTCAGCGGGCACGGCTTGAGCGCGAGAGAAAAGAGGCAGCCACCAGGGAAGCCGAAGAACGCGCACGCAGGGAGGCCGAAGAGGCTGCACAGGAGGCTGAAGAGCGTGCCAAGCAAGAGGCTGCCGCTGCCCTTGCGGCCAAGGCCCCCGCGAGGGGCCGGGGCGCCGGCGTTGTCGGTAGTGGTGTTCGGGGTGTGAGAGGAACGAGGGCCATGGCGACCGCCATGGCCTCCCGTGGGGCGAGAGGATCGTCAATAGCCGGTATGGAACGACATCCACTTTATGGACTCCGAGCTGACTGGAAACCATCAGCGTCCACGTCTGGATCGACCATCCCTCGCACAAGGTCAGCCAGTGCAGCCGGCAGCATTAGTAGTGGCGGAGGTGGTACCCGGCCAAGTTCCTCCGCAAACAGGGGTTCAGGCTTACCGAGGGGTGTCCCGAAGAAAGGCTAGAAGGTCACTGCATCCTTACGGCTCTCAGACTGCTCACACCACCCTTGGCAAGTCCACTCGGCTGCAGGGAGCTCCTAGGGGACAAATGACGCTTGCATGTTTGATATAGATTGCCCACAATCAGAATATTGGATCTTGATGCTTGGCGCTTTCATGAGTGGAACACGTATCTTCTTTGATGCAATGTGGATGTGCAACCTGGAATACAACAGCCAAACTTTTCGAGAACCTTGTCCTACGGGACAGCCTCTATACTCTTTCCCCGAGCACTACGCGGACAGACTCGGATAAGGTTATCCTCAATCCAGATTGAAATCGTTTGTAGCTCCATGTTATTGCCGAGCTCCTCCACGCACAGGTCATCGTCAAGTCCCAGTTCAGTATCGCCCGAACTGATGTGCTGTAGTTGCCAATTCCAATCCCGCACTTTACGCAGCGTGGCTCATTCTATCCCTGGTCATAACCAGTTGGCGCGCAAAGCCGAAGATTACATGCAGATGATTGTCATATGCACAAACGAAAGCAATATCAAGAACGATAAAGCAACCCATCGTTCACAAACATCCGACCACCTGCTTCGTACACGACCCAACGAGACTCCCCGCCAACGAGGTCTATAAACGATGTTTGGTTGAAACCCCGTCTGCTGCCTCGCGTGTTAGACATTAGAAGCCTGCATAGGAGGGGACGGTCTTCCAAACATTAATGTTCTGAAGTGCCCAAAGTGCATGAGTGAGGACAGTTGCCGTCAGCGCAATCGAGAAACATGCAAGATCAGAAAGTGCCAATAAGCGCATGAGAAATCCCAGGCGTCTGGCTCTAGATGCATTTCGCCAATGTACCCTCGACGAACATACCATACCACGACTGACAAACGAAAGGATAAGATCGTGAGATGGTACTCACTCAGACATGTTCGTCGGAATCATGGTACCCTTAACAATAGGCGAACGGACGTCGGATTCGGGCCCAATGCTCTTGTGCGATACATGTGCAAAGCCGGCAATTTCAAGCAGGTGATCCACATCCAAATCGGGCTTCTTGGGGAACATCTTGACCGGGCTTGCCCCGTCCTGCATACGACCAGTTATCGTGATGATTGGAGAAACGCATGCATCTACGTATCGAGAGCCAGAGGACTCGGTCGTCGGAACCGACGGATCCAGTGGGCTGCGATAGCAAGTTTTGTGGGGGCAATCTGGAGGACAGTGGATCACAATGATGCTTCGTTCGTCTCTGCCATCGCGGGGTACCAACTGGACGTGTGATCTACCATCGCTTCCCGGGTTGCGGCCGACCGTAGGTCGTTCGACGAGTTGTGTGTCATGCACTGGACGATCAAGTTCCCTCTCTTTGCCCTTGCCCGTTCGGCAAGTTTCCAGAACCTGGGTCGGGCATGACCCAAAGCCCAAAAAATCATCTTCGAGGTTGCGGTCTGGCAGCACAGGTAGCGAATGGCATGGGGTGAGCCTTGAGCCCTTCCCTCTCCCACGGTCAATTCTGACGAACGAGCTGTCCACTAGTGAAGCTTGGCACTGGGGTTGTAAACAGCTGCTGGCGGTTTCAACGATAGACGCATCCTTTTTGACAGGACTCGATGGTCGTGTAAAAGGTCGGGGCTTGACCTTGTGTGGATCGAACACGCGAGATTTCGTCGGGAACCAGATGCGGGGATCGACACTTGGCATGTCAATGGGATCGCTAAGGGTGCGATACACTACGCCTTCACTCCTGGGCGATGACCTTAGATGCTGAGACATACACCTCGCTAGCTTCGAGGTGTGTCCCTCGGCACCGGGATGGGGGTCCGAAATTAAAGGTGTGGAGGAAGACGAGCTGTGGTCCGATACATCAAGTTGGAGAGGTATTTCCTCCGTGCCGGTTCTGGACAAGTGCTCGGTAGAGACGGCCGAGTATGCTCTCGAGGAGCCAGAAGTGAACGTAAAGTGGGGTGAGGCTCGTGCCAGCGCAGGACTGTCGGGAGGACTGTCGTCGTCTGCGTACAAAGGCGCATACACTTGCGTAACTCCCGTTGGAGGCGACGAAGACGTGGGGCCCGAGCCCGTGGAATCCCTCAACGTCCGTCTGAGCTTGGCAACTCGGGAATGAGCAGACGGCGGGAGAGGCGTCTGCAACCTTGTAGAGTCTGCATCGCGTCTCAAATCCAAGGGCGTTCTCAACAGTGCGGCCTCCTCTCCAAGCGGAGATAACCGTGCGTTCTTGAGTTCCCCAACAGACTTGTCTTTCCTTCCCCCATTCGGGTATGCCTTGACTTCGCCTCTCGCCAAGGCAGCTTCGAACATGCGAATGGCCTCTTCCTCTGAATAAAAGCTCTGATGGATGGGGCCTCCAGGGATGTTCTTGGTCTTCGGCCCAGCTTCGATCCTGTTGTCCCGCGGGCCGAACATACCAGTGAATCAATGTTCCACCACGTTCAGACGCGTCGAACGGTCACGTCGCTAAGAGGGCACGTACCAGCTCGAATACACGCCCGGTTGCGTGCCGACTATCACGACGTACCACTTTTGGTGGGCCATGAAAAATAGAAAAGCGAGGTGAGAGTATGGCCGGCGAGCGGACAGAGGACAGGAGGCTAATTGATTTAGATGTTCGACTTTTGCGCCGGCCAAATGGGCGCGTCTCATACGTAATAAGGATACTGGAGCCGAGGTCAATTGGGATTAACAGCTACGCCAAATCCGAGAATGACATCTACGCCAGCTCATACAGCTATATATCCACCGCGACTTGATTGTCGCGTTCGCACACTCGAGCATAGGTGTGCAATTACATCCTGCAGCATATACGGTACCTCCTTCCAGAAATCCCGATGTCTATGGTCATTTCAGTCTCGCAATCACAAGTAAGACACCTCGACTCACGGTATCAAATCCCAGCCGCGAGCACCATACGTCGAGTAGTTGTAGTATGCGCCCAGAACAAAATATGCGATAAACGCCAAAATAAGCCTGTTTGCGACAAGTTCACGGGGTCAAATACCCTTTAGATGATAAGGTAGCGTCGAAGGTGACACTTACATGAGGAAAAAGAACCCGAGACCGCTGCCAACACTCTGGATGGGTGTGTCTTCTTCCTTACCCTCGCCGTTGCTTTCATCTCCCTTCGGCGCCCCAGCAGTCCCACAGGCCACAGATGATCTCCATTCGATCAGAACTTGCCCATTCTCATAAGACGAGAATTGGGGTTCCCCTGTGCCCTCTCCGCACGTCAACGAGACCTTCAGTGACTGGGAAACAGGACTTGTCGAGGAGGGTGGGTAAGAAGCGCCATGCAACGTTACAGCAATACCCTCGGGTGCTGCGCGAAAAATCAAATCAAGAACATGAAGATGGTAGTTCCAACATCACACATACATGACAATGTAGATGTCTCGACGTTGAGAGACGCCGATTGGGCAATGGACACAACTGCTGTTATACGTTCAGGGCTATCCGTCTTCTGGTTTATTGTGGTCAAACACGCCCTTGTGCCTGGCGGACACTACATAACGAGCCGCGGTCAGCTGAACAAGACCAATCCGCCGGAAGCATACCTGGTCTCGAGAGTCCCTATCGTCCACCTCCTTCAGGTCCGCACACAAGTCGAACCTCAGCTCATCCACGTAAGTACTTGGAGGCGAGTCCCTCGTGCGATTCAAGACCTTGGTGCCTCCGAGTTCTGACAAGTCGTACTTCAGCTCCCCTAGTGAGAAATGGCAATCGAATGACGAGTCTAGTGCAGCAGCATGCAAGGCAGTGGAGAGGAGGAACACGAGAGAAAGAAGATGGAAGGTGTGCGCGGGGGCTGGTCTTTGGCGTCCTGGCATTCTGACGATGGCGCAGCGGCGACGTGGTGCAGTCCTAAGCAGTCTGAATCCAGTCATCACGTAAGACACGCGTGGACGCGCAACCATGTCAGATTAGGCAAGCTTGTCCTTGGGCTTGAACGTTTGAACAACCACCATCCAGCAAACCGTGTCGGGAGCCATGGCGGGTCTAGAAGGCCTCCTTCCCCTTATTTACCACGAGAACCAGCAATCTGGATCGATGCTTTGCGCCCAACACGCACTGAACTCATTGCTCCGTACGTAGATCATAGTGCCCTCTGTCGATCGAATATGTTCATCCAGTCCATAATTTTCAGAGGGAAACTATGTCAGTATTATTTCAATGCGCCCTTCGCTACATCGCTCACTCGATCAGTTCAGTTCACTGCACCAGATCTCTCTGTGTTCGCACAGCATCTAGATCATCTCGAACAGAGTTACGACGAAGATGTCAGAGGTCAGGCTAGTGCAAACATGGATGATACAGGTACTTTCCTATATCTTACAACTGAGTCCACCCTTACTGTCTTTCAGGATTTTTCTCTGTACAAGTCTTGGAGAACGCACTCCACGTATGGGGCTTATCGTGAGGGCATTTGACTGTTTGCATGTATTGGATCTTCAACATATCCACTATCAGCCTTGTCCGGTGGCGTTCAGAGGCAATGAATCCGTATCATGATGATCCAAAGTAAGATCGTTCACGGACACCTCAGTAATTGAACTCATGGTGACCTATAGCACCCAGCTTGCTTTTGTGCTGAATCAAAACCAGCACTGGTACACCCTTCGTCGTTTCGGCAGCTCTGGAGAAAGTGGCCACTGGTTCGATTTAGACTCATCCAAGCCATCACCTCAGTGGATCAGCAAAACGTATCTGGGAATGTTTCTTCAACAAGCAGAACACGATGGTCAGTTGAATGGTCTCGACACAAAACTGTCATTCTGACGACTCGTAGGCTACTCCATATTTGCGGTACTACCAATAGACCCTTCGAATCCCCAACCCCTTCCCCGTACTGATGCAGATGATATTGCGTCGACTCTTCCTGAGCCATCTTCAGCATCGTTTGGGTCTCGGATCCGTTCCTCTGAGTTAGGTTTTGAGGATGAAGACGTGGACCTTCAGGCAGCCCTACAAGCGTCGTTGGCTGGCGCTGAGCAAGGAGGCAATGCCGGCGGTAGTAGTGGCATTTCCAACAGATCGGATGACTATCCCTCGCCTGTGATCCCCTCTTCCCGCACCTTTCCTGGGTTTCCTCCCATATTTAGGTCCTCTGCACGAGAGAGCCAACCGAACATCCCGCCAAACCAGGATCCTTACGGCAATGCTGACGTCGACCCTGTGACCGCCTCCATGGAAAGAAATCGAATCATCATGGAGAGGATGCGCCAACAGCAGGAAGCAGCTCTGCGAGACCAGTACGAAGAAGAAGTTGCACACTTTGGTCGAGCTCAAAATCGCTACTCGCGGCGACGAGCAGCCGAGACAGCGGACGAGGACGAGCTGTTTCGCAGAGCGATGGAAGAGTCGCTTGCAGAACACCGCACTCGAACGAGCGACGATGTGAGGGTAACGGACGGGGACGACGACGACTTTGATGTGCCCGTGGCGCGGCCAAACGCCCATCCGACGGAAAGAGTTTACGACGACGACGACGCGGAGCTGCAGGCAGCTCTCAGAGCATCTCTGGAATCAATGCCACCTGGTTTTACTCTGTCGACGAGCGCTGAGCCGCCGCCACCTCGGCGATTGGTAAATGAAGAACCCCTCGCCGCGAAGGCAAGCGCGAGCCGGACAGTAGAAGAGAGTGAAACTGAAACTGAGGCCGAAACTGAGACCGAAACGGACACGGAAGGGGTGGGCACGCAAACTGCTCAACCTGTTGGGGAGGAAGTTAACATAGAGGAAATGCGCAGAAAGAGGTTGGCAAGGTTTGGAGGTTGAAGTTTGTAGCCTCGAGAGCGCACATTTCAGTTAATACTTGTCCTTGTACTTAGTCGGGGTCCTACCGGGTTTTGCCAGGTTAACTGAGTGCGGCCTACGTCTCATCCAGTTTGACAGGGAGTAGGGATGCTAGTGACATGACCGACCGCGAGTGTCATTCAAGGATTACCAAGTACATCGTAGATAGACTATTAGTATTACACGATTTAACAGAATAATACATACGCCGAAAACTACACTGAAGACTCCGCCAGTGGCGACGGGGAAGTTGGATCTCTGACACTGGGTCCCCGCTGGCGTCTTCGTGCGAAGCGCAAGTAACGAGAAAACCGATTCTGTGTAATGGATATGCCTCCACTAAGACGGTTGGCTGGAGAAGCTCCAATTTCTGACTGCCCGGATATAATGGTCTCCAGCGCACGAAAATCTAAGAGACAGTCATCAGTTTCCTGTTTCCGAGCCACCCGAATTTCACAGTACCTTGTCGACAGATCGGACAGGATGCCGAAAGTTCGAGTAGCCAGGGATCCACGCAGGACTGATGGAACCGGTGCTTTCCTTCACATGGTAGCACCCGCAGATCGTCACCCTCTTCAAAGTCAACTATGCAAATTGGACATGTCTCCCGTCCAATACACTCCGGCATTGTTGTATCAACTTCAGCAGGGGGTGCAGATGCGTGTGATATTTGCTCTGCGGTGACTGTTTGAGGAGCTAAAGCACTTTGGTCTATGCCTTCAGGTGCCTGATGATCCCCCCTTACTTCTCGACCAGTCGTGGAAGCAACTGTGCTTTCCCCAGGTTCACTATGGTGTTCGTCGTGCTCTACCGTGGAGCCTATCTGAACAAGCTGCACGGAGTTGGGCTCGGGTGGAGGTACACAAGACTCGGTGCCCACAGGTGCAGATTCGACATCCTTAGTGCGGAGGAGGTTAGATTCCCGATCATGTCCAAATTTGACGATCGGAAATGTATCCAGGATTGCTCTCCCCAGGCCTCGCGCCCGGCTTTGTCCACCACCTAATGTGGGATCGGCTGAACGAGGCCCATATCTCTCCGGATACCTAATAGCCCTGATAGCCTATGTATAGGTGAGTAATATGGTGTCATTTCTGATCCAACAAGACATACGCCTGACACGATTACAGCGCAAAACAAAGCGGACACGCAGCCAGTGATAGTATACAAAACTATCCTGTAAAAATGTCAGAAGCGTGAGACTACATGACCGGGGGCCTCACATAGCAATCCCGGTGTTTTGAGAATCACTGTTATTGGAGCTTGTCGCTGATCCCGTCCCATTGGCATCGCTTTGCAGTCCGTCGCCCGCGCCACTTGCGTTGTAAGCTGGCAAAGTGGCCAAAAGGAAACCGGGGGCAGCAGGGGAGTCGACCGCGATGCTGTTATTGATTACTTCCGCAACGTCGTTCAGCATTGCGACGTTGAAGTACCCATAATAGGCTTCGTCGGATGGTCCGAACTGGCCGAACTCGTATTCAATGTGCCTAAGGAATTCCAAAAGGTCAATGACAGGGGAGCGCAGGGCGGGGGACAACAAACCAAGAGGTGTTCAGTGTTTGAGTAGTGAAGACACTGAGACCCGGGTTCTGGTAGCCGGGATTGATTACACAGGTTTCCGAATACAAGGAGTAAAGTATCTAGCTCAGAGGACCATGAAGCACATAGGCGTCCAAAACACGTGGAAGACTCACGGCAGATTTCGCACCAAGATCCTTTGCTATGGTGAAGACGTCGACTTGTTGGGATGAATTCGTCGAGTTAGCGTCACAGGACACGAAAGCGATCCACGGGGTGGTTGCTAAGGCAATCTACATTCAATAGTTAGAACATGAGCAAAGGTATGCACGCACTGGCTTTGCTGCCGGCGCTGTCCTCGGCAAAGTGAAGGAAAATGCCCTTCGGCAGCGTTAGCGGACGGGGAATGGAATGACGAAGAACGCGTACCTGGGCGGGGGCATCGGCAGTGCTGGGAGCGACCGACTGAGGTACAATATACTCCCAGTCAGACCTTGTGGGGAAGAATTACGTCGAGGATCGCTGGCAAGAACACCGATTGAAAACGCACCCGTTGGCATACCATTGTAAATGAAGTCTGGAAGAATTGACAGGATTCACACGATTTAGAGAAAGAGTGATATTGTAGGGCTGGGCGGGTATGTAGGCACGCACGCCCAGGAGATAAAGGGATATGAGGAGCACGGGTAAGGCGAGGTGGACGAAGGGTAGCATGGCGTCGACCTCGGTGGCGAGGGACAAGGCGAGGTCTCTAAAACAGAGCGTGGGTAATGACGCACTCCGCACATTTCCGTCCATCATACAGCTGTGTACCGTACATCGCTTAGAGTCAGCCTTCCCGCACAACCTCCTTCACAGCACTAGCAAACATCTCACACCCCTTTGCGAGGTCCGCCTGCGAAATGTTCAGCGGCGGGATGAACCGCACGACCTCGTAGATCGAAGTAGTCAGGATCAGCAGGCCCTTGTCCATGCACCGTCTTGCCACGCGGGCTGCAAGACCCTTCGGTGCTGACACGTTCAACGCCGGATCTCCCCGTGGGTATGTCGGAGATGCGAACTCAACCGCAACCATCAACCCAACTCCACGGACATCCATGATACTGGATTTCACCGCAGGATCGTTGCGAAGGCTACTCAACGATGCCAGCAGCTCCTGAGACCTGAAAGACAGACGTGAGCAGAATGCACACGTACAGGGAGAGACCTGTACCGTGCGCCAACGTTGTCCAAAATCCTCTCCTCTTCAAAGGCCTCGGCCACGGCCACGGCAGCCGCGCAGGAGACTGCATTGCCGGCGTACGTGCCTCCCTGTGAAACCGGATGAGTGACGATCTAGATCAGCCAGAGGCAATATCACCATTGAACCAGGCCTCAATTTGTCTGTGAGGTCCTTTCGGCTGACTACAGCACTCAAAGGGAAACCATTTGCGAGACCCTGGGCACAACCGTGTCAGTGTCCCCAAGCACCCGTTCCTCCAAAGGTCTCACTTTGGCCATTGTCATCATATCTGGACGAACGCCACTGTACTCAATATTGAAAAGTTTGCCTGTTCTGCCAAAGCCACTCTGGACTTCATCAATTATGAGCAAGATACCATGCTCGTCACAAATCCTCCGAATTCCGTGCAGAAAAGCAGGCGGGGCAGGAACATAGCCACCCTCTCCCAGCACTGGCTCCAACAGGATAGCGGCAGTATCTTGCGATGCAGACTGTTGCTTCAGGACCAACTCTAATTGGTAAAGAGATAATCTGACAAGTTCTTCTTCGCTGGTGTTCGGCGGGAGTCCGAGTTGATGCCAGAAAGGAAAGGGCGAACTGAACACGCCGGGCTGGAGATCATTTAAGATTATAATGGCGTCGATGTAAAATGACTCGGCAAAGTAGCTTACCATCAAAGGAAAGAAGCCTTCGCTATACACTGTTTTGCTTTTCGTAACAGCCATGGCACCGTAAGTGCGGCCGTGATAACCGCCTGTAGTGATACACATTGAGTGTTACACACACACCAAGCCAAGCCGACCGCATACCTTGCATGCTGATAATGTTCTGTCGTCCCGTAATGGTACGCGCCATCTTCAGAGTCGCTTCGATGGCTTCTGAACCCGAATTCCAAAAGTAGAATGAATCCAGTGACGGGTCAGGCATGACCGGAAGGAGCTTCTCAATGAGGCGAAGGTACGGGAGATGGAAAGCAATACTACACTGGAAAAGCATCAGAATGCGGGGGGAATGGGGAGTGACGAAGGAGTTACTTGGCCGTGAACGAGATTTGTGCATTGTTCTGCAGCGGCTTTGCTGACTTTTGGGTGACAGTGACCTGGGTGATGCCAATAGTGCTGTTCAGCCTCTTGGAACAGCACGAAAACCGCGCACTTACCAAGGTTTGTCACGCCGATTCCGGTGCTGAAGTCAAGCATGCGTCGACCGTCCTCGAAGCTGAGATAGGAGCCCTCTCCTTTGCTCATGACTCCTTCAGTCAGTCGGCCAATGCCCGCAGTTACATGCCGTTGACCGAACGCGACCAAGTCCTCTGAAGAGGTTGCCATGCTTCTGGCATCTTGTCCGAGTCGCACGGACTGAGTGCCGTTGAGCGCTCGGGATCTAATAGTAGATATTAACGAATCAATAAAGCATCCAGGTGGTGCCCGACGTACGTTCCGTGAGCGAGACCGCTTGCAGGGTATGATACTGCGTTGGCTTTGAGGTGCCTGCAAGAAAGCGTTCGTCTCGCGAGCATCACTACCGTACCAACGTGGTGGGAGAACAAGATATATTGCACCTCGGCTATTTATGTATTGATCGTGTCGCACAAAAAAGACACCGGCGACGTCGATGGTTGCAGCAACGGCAAGTCACAGCAGCTTGCCTACGGGATGCAGCCCATCGAAGCCATCCCGACGCCTGTCGTATACCATCTGCCCGCGCAAAAACGTCTGCTGCACGACACCTCTGAGCACCAGTCCCTCGTAGGCAGACAGCTTGTTCTTGAAGTGGAACTGTTCTTTCGACACCTGCCAAGGGTCATGTCAGACGAAGGTGCACGAACAGGGTGTTCAAACATTAGACTTCCCTCAAACTCGGCTTCGGCATCCCAGACCACAAAGTCTCCATCAAGGCCCACGGCCAGGGCACCCTTGACTCCATCGAGTCCCGCGTGCTCTGCCGTCCGTTTGCTCACCCAGTGAACGATTTGGCTGAGCGTGGCTCCTCTCTCCGGCTTCCTGCCTTCGGTCCATATCAAGCTCAGGCCAAGACCGAGGCTGTTGATTCCTCCCCATGCTCCCATGATATCTCCATCCTCAACTTTCTTAAGCTCTACAACGCAGGGGCTGTGATCCGACACCACGCAATCAATGTCCCCGTCCAACAATGCCTTCCAGAGCCGATCACGGTTAGATTCGTTACGGATCGGAGGGCAACACTTGAACTCGGGACGTCCGTCTGGAATGTCGTTTGCAGAGAGGCTCAGATAATGAAAACAAGTTTCTACGGTTAGCTTCAGACCCTTTTGCTTGGCTGCTCGGATGGTGTCTAGGGCTGAAGATGCAGAGAGATGTACAATGTGACAGCGGAGCGATGAGTATCTCTCTTGAAGCTGTGTGATTAATGTGATAGCGTTCACTTCCAGATCCTCAGGTCGTGAAGACAGGAATGTTTCGTAAAGCGTTGGGTCGCCACCGGAGTGATGTGCGCAAGCGGGACTAGCAGAATCCTCTAGTTCCGCGTGAAACAGAAGGACAGTCGGTTGATGCTGAGCTGTTCATTAAGTCAAGGCGGGGATGCTCGGCAGGATTCCCTGACCTCTATTTCCTTCATGTGTCCTCGCAGGTCATGTTCAGAGACACAAGGGAACTCCTACATGCATGTTAGCAATCATCATGTTGCGAACACAGTGCATATACCTCTACTCCGCTTTCTATCAGAAAGCACTTGAAACCTCTAACTCCAGAAGCGATGAGAGGTTTGAGGTCTTTCTGATTCACGCTCACGCTCATAAAGAAAGCAGGCTTGGGATGGATTAGAAGACTTCTTACCTGGTTTCCCGGAATGACACCTCCCCAAAACGCGACGTCGGCCCAACACTGACCTTGCGCGGACCTTCGCTTGATCTCCAGGTTTTCCACCGTGGTCGTGGGTGGTATCGAGTTCAACGGCATGTCGACCACGGTTGTGACACCACCGGAGACCGCAGCCCTTGTGCCAGTCCAGAAACCCTCCCAGTCCGTCCGGCCAGGCTCGTTCAGGTGCACATGTGCACTGGAGAGATCGGGCTTAGTCTGTAGACCTAGCAGTCACGTATGTCGACTTACTCTACCAGGCCGGGTAGTACATGCTTTTCACCGGCGTCAAGTACCTGGATGTCGGGGTGATCTTCCCCTGCGACATCGGCGAGGTAGTGCAAGTCGATGGACACGATTTTCCCTGTCGTCCTGTCGACAGTGATCGCAGCTGGCTGTGCGTCGGCGTTTGGCAAGAGCACGTTCTTGCTGGTGACTCTCAAGTATCGTGGGGTAGACATTGCGAGATAACCAAGATAGCCACGTGCTGGGTCATTCTCGGCGACGACGACGATCAAGAAATGACGGACGGCACGGAGAAATCGGCGCTCGTCGCGACGACCACGCTCGACGTTGCCTCTTCGCTGGACTCGCTGCTCTCCCCGAAAGGCTCTGCCCTCACCCCGCTCTCCGCCTCAGAGTCAGAGTCGGTCGTGGACTCGGACTACAACGATGTCGCCCTCGATGACTCCCGCTTCTCGACCGTCCCACTTTCCGAGCGCGCCAGCATCGCGTCCGACGCCGGCAATGCAACGGCCAAGCTGGACAGACGGACCACGATATTCTCCTCCGCGCCCTCGAGGGCATTAGCGTCCCTACGACAATTCGCACACAAGAGATCCGTGTCGAGCATCACTGCCGACGAAATATCCAGTGCCAGCGTCCTCGCCCGCCTCGGGATCCAAAAACTACACGAGGAAACCGACCTCAATGCACTTCGTGCTGCTGGTGGCGGCCAACAGAAGCTTCACGAAGAGTTCCTTCGTCTTCACAACGAACGGCGGGCGGAGACTGTCCATGACGACGGGTCGTCCATCGACTGGGGTCAGTCTTGGCTCGAGCTACGCGGGGTCTGCGCTAATTGCGACATCACTTGTATACAGATTTCTGGGGTGTTGTCATTTCCGGTTTGTCGATCGCTTTGCCATCAAGTCGGGCACTGACGTGCCTCTAAGACTATCAGGGATATGCTGCCGCCAACTCTGAAGAACTCGCCAAAGCGATCGAGAAAGGGGTCCCCAGTTCGCTGCGTGGAATGCTATGGCAACTAATGTACACGGAACATGGCATTTCCTTGTCCCGGGCTAACGATAGTTTGTGATAGGGCAGCTTCTAAGGACCCTGAGCTCGAGAACACCTACCTGGCCCTCCTCAGAGAGACCAGTCAGCATGAAAAAGCAATCACTAGAGACCTCGGGAGGTTAGATTCTTAAGTTATCCGGGATAGAGGCATACCTTTCTGAAGCACAACCGGTAGAACATTTCCCCACCACGAATTCTTCACAGACGGTCAAAGCATTGGTCAGGAAAACTTATTCAATGTACTCAAGGCGTATTCTCTGCAAGTATTCGTTCCATGGATCGATGTATAACGTATTTATAACTTTTCCAGATATGATCCTCAAGTTGGTTATTGTCAAGGACTATCGTTTGTTGTGGCGGTACTCTTGTTGAATGTGAGCCCTTGCTACGTGTCGCGCAAAAAGGCTTACGGGACGATTGTGATTAGATGCCAGATGAACAAGCATTTTGCCTTTTGGTTCGCCTGATGCATTCGTATGATCTCCGGGGACACTTTTTGCCTGAAATGCCAAAGTTACAACTGCGGCTCGTAAGCTTCATCACTTTCCCCCATCACTATCGGCTAAATTCCCTCAGTTCCAGGTATCTTTGGGGCATGCTCGAAATGACATCGTTCTGAATCCATGCAGTTTGAAAGATTGATTGAAGAGCTCTTACCTGTATTACACCTACACTTCCTGCGGCAAGGCATTAAATCAAGTATGTTCTGCTCGCAATGGTTTCTCACGTTGTTCAGTTACAGGTGAGTCGGCATTTGAACTGGCGTTGTCACTGACTAGATGGGACGGTGTCAGATTCCCGTTGGATATTGTGTTTCGAATATACGATAATTGCCTTGCGAGTGGAATCGAGGCCATATTTGCATTCAGCATAGTTATATTGCAGAAAAATGAAGATGTGCTGCTTACGCTTAAATTCGATGAAATCTTGACGTTCTTCAAGACGAGAGTGTTTGAACGATACAAGGTAAGCAAATATCCACCGCGTTGCAATCAAAAATAGAGTTCTTGAACAGTTTGCACGATAGATCGAATCTGCATCTGTCGTCCAGGAAGGTGACCCACAAACCAAATATAACGTGGACGAGTTCGTACAAGACGCTGTTTCGTTGAGGATAACTCCTTTCATGTTGGATGCTTATGCCCACGAATACGCCGATCTGGTGCGTGCGCGGGAAGCACATGCCATTGAGATGGATACGCTCCGGAATACCAACAGGGTGCTTACTGCGAAAATGCAAGTGCCTATCACCTCTCGTCGACAGATTGCCCAACGTGTTTTCTAGCAAAGAACTCGACACGAGCCTCGGTCAACTGAATGCTGAACACGTGGAAGTGTTGGTAAGCCGTTGCCTTCCTTTGTTCTACTCTTCACATTTTGTCTCACCAAACTTACCGAGTAGAACCAACTCGTCATGGCTCGACTTCGCAACGAGGAAATGGAAGAAGAACTCGTTCGCTACAAACTACTGTCAGTTCGGTATCCTAGGACATACATACCGGCCGAGAATTCATCAAATTTATTTTCTAGTTACGCAGAAGCAATGCACCAGAACGAGGATGCCAGGTCGTCCAATCGGCTCTCTAAAACACAAGTGGATCGGAGAGGAAGCGGACATACATAAAAAAATGACCCCTGAGTACCTGAGTACCAGCTTTGCGACATTACTACTACCCTCATACCACGGAAGCCAACGCCGATCTCGAGAGCTACTAATTACACACGTTCCTTTAGTCAACCGTTTTGAGGCCTTGCGTGGCCTGAATCTGAAAGGGTCATTTAGAGTCGCGAGCAAGTTCTGGTGTGTCCACACAAACCTCTTCCTTGTTGATGGTTCGCAACTCCCCGGGCGCAGTGGCTTTGCCCATAACGGCGCCGACCGCGACCTGAACAGTGCGAGAGATACGTGATTGGTTCGAAACCCAGTACTTGATTTCATTGGGAACGATTTCTATGACCACCACTCGCGGATCTCCTTCGTCGCCTTTATGTACGCCGTCTCCAATATTGCCGATGTAGCCAGTTACACTGGCCAGCGAAAGTCAATACCGAGGGATGACGGCGTCAGGTATCTCGGGAGACGCTTACAAGCTCGACCAATGTTTGTGAATAACCTCCTTGTCTTTAGTCACGCGCGCTCTGCCAGAATAGGAGGCCCAATCTGTCGATGAAGGGTCAAAGAAGGACACATTCACGTGAGAGTCGTTCTCGATCTCTTCGCACTTGCAGGAAACGTTGTTGGCGAGGAAGACAAGATTCAACATCGATTCGCCAGATACTAGACGGCCATGGGCATGAGCATTGATTCCAAGGTGACAAAGGGGCTTCAAACGGACCGTTCGCAGGTGTCATTGCGCGGGAATGGAGGTTTCCATTGGGATCACGAGTGGTCAGCATCCCAGTTTTTGCTGTGTGGATGACTGCGTGCAGATCTAGAGAAGCAAGCTGTTAATGATGCGGTTCGTACGGCACGACAAAGTGGCAACCTGCGATCTTCTGGAGGAGCGGGACGTCCTTACTCTCTGCGATGCGAGAATACGGGTCAAGACGAGCACGTTCTTCAGCGGTGACCACCATGCTGGAGGATCAAATTGCTGCGATGCTTGGGGGCGCTCGACGAGCTCTCTTATACCCGCTACTTGGCGTGACGTCATCGATCGTGGCGTCATAGATTTTGATTCGAGGTTCCAAATCATAGACCTGTTGAAGACTATCCCTATCGTACAAATGCAAAGGCAATCCGTGTCGTGTGATACCAGTCAGTTTGGATAATAGTAGTACCACGAGTACCGGACACGCGGATTCGTATTGTCAGCGAACAAAGTCATGAAGAGACAGGGTTGGATTCAGAATGAAGCTGTGTATCCACATTTATGGCTGGAACCTCGTTCGCCTCCCAGGTACCAGGTAACAATAAGAAAGGGAGTAACCACGTAGCAGTCAGAACGACACCATAACCTACGGTTTCTTTAGCAACGTCTCGACGTGACCGAAAATACGACAGGACCTTTATCAAAGCTCCTAATTGCAGACCAACTCCATGCAATAAATCCACCCATGTAGCCCACATAAGGAACCAGGTGGCGAAGAATGGCTACACCAGGATGCATCTGGGGCGGGAGAAGGGAGATTGGTAGATGGTCCATGAGCCATTGAAGAGCGGTCGTGATTATTGCGGCACGCTTTGCTGCTTCGAGTTGCTTGTTGTTAAGCACATCTAGAACCGGAGGGGGGAGGTATCTGGTACAGAGATTGCATTAACTACATCACAAGCATACCACGGCACTCACATCCGAAATCCCCACCACATGGTTTGGACGGAAATTTTCGAGAGTGACGGCAACCAAACGCGAAACTCTTTCACAGGTGGTTGGCCTGTTGGAAGTTCGGTGGTGAGAGGTGCTTGCACGGCGCCGGGCACACCCCCTTCACTTTCCCTCCCTTGAACGATCTCTCCACCACTCAGCACTCGATCGATGGACTCCATTGGTAGCGGAACAAAACGTGGTCGAGGGGAGCGTGCCAGCAAAATTTGATTGACAGACTCCAAAGGCAGCGGAATGTTTCGTGGCGGGGGGCTGCGCATACCACTACCCATGATCACCTCATCACTGGATTCCTGAGGCAGCGGACTGAAACGCGGTTGAGGAGTACGTATCTCCTCGCCATCTCCATTCAACGAAACAATTTCCGAGCATGCAATCTCGACTTCCGAGGTAGCGTCCGGCTCTAGTGGACCGTACATCATGACGGAGTTGTTGTCGTCGAGGCAATCCAAGACTTCGTCCTGTGAAGGCTCCGCGGTACCTGCAGATTCGGTCTTCTTGCCAAACGGCGGGCGCAAACGATCCAGGGTAGACAAGAACGATTGCCAGCCGTGTTCGAGAGGGCCATTTTCAAAACTTGGAAGGGTCAGGTAGGAAAGAAGATGGTCTCGTGCAGGGGAAGGTATGTCACGAACTTGAGTCTCTGGGGAAGTAGGCGGGGTGGGTAGGGAAGATACTAAGCCGGTATCATGAACTTCGATCTGTGGAGGAGCAGGTGGAGTAGCCCGAGAAGATACCGAACCAAAGCTTGACGCGAAGGAAGGAATTGCAGAGATCATGTCTTGCATCCTCTGAGCAAATGTGGTGGGAACAGGTTCAGGGGGGGATTGATCCGAGTCATTTGCCACCATCGATTCTACATTTCCGTCGGTTGTCTGGGTGTCAATGGGCGCCTGAGCTGCATGGGGCGTCTGCGATGGCCATTCGGCTAGATCGGCGTCGTGATCCGTTGCAGCGCCAACTTGGACTGGGGTCTTGCCACGGTACCTGAGCTTTCTGAACTGGCTTGCAAAAACTGTTGCTTTCTGTCGGGGCCTCCACTTGACAGCTGCAGACTCGGTTTGCTCAGTTGGAGAGACCTGCAAAGCTGGGAGTGTCTTGTTCAACGGCCTCAGAAGACGCGGAGCGAAGTCACCCGTAGAAGACGGTCCGTCGTCACTCATCGATACAGGAGAGAAAAGACGACTTGTGGCTGTGTAGCATCTTTAATGTCGACAAGGTATACTCTAGCAAGTTATGATACAAAATAAACATAGTATGATCAAACAGATCCAATGCAACGCGCAGTTGCGGCAATGCGAAAGTTCATCGGAACGACCGTATGCCTGTTTGTTAGGTTAGCGACACGTTCAGTTGTGCGTAAGGCTCCTCACTCGTAATACTTCTGCACCCCATCGCCTTCCATGATCAAAACATCCCCCTAATAATGCAGCACCCAGATAAGTAATAGACACGCATGCTTATTATGAACGCTCACGTGGCGGAGAGCCAGGGTCAATGCATAAGAGTTCTTGCTCTTCGGATTCTCCGCGTTCATGCGCAGGCGGAAATGCATCAATGCTGCGGACCCAAGAGAAAGTGATGCGACGACAGGTCCTAATCCTTTCTCGCTGTCGCTGTGGAACTAAGCACCGCTCAGTGAAGCCTACAGTCACATAGGTCGATAGTATGCTTACGGCCATTTTCTGTCGTTCCATGTATGCCGCGCTGAGAATCTCGTTGAACGGGATGTCAACGCCTAGCGCAAGGCCGGATCTCTCCTTGATCAATGCCAAGGCTCGTTGGACGCACTCCGGCGCCTCATCAAAAGGGACCGTGTTCCCTGTTCCGCCAACGTACTAGAACGGGGATTAATGGGCTGAGTAGGTATGGCTGACTAGGGCGCACCTGATATGGCTCACCGGCTGGGATAGGGATAGTATGAGTAATAGATCACGCCTACAAAGCGCACCGTACTTACAATTCTGAGAGAAATAATTGGTGAGTAACAAACCTCGCGCTGGGTCAGGTGCACATCAATTCACGTCAAGGGTGATGGTGAATCGAATACCTCTATGCTTCGGAAAAGGTCAGATAGCGGCGCGACGGAGATTTGACCCGAAATTCACTTACGTTTCGCAGTGGGTATCGACGAAGCTTCAACTCACCAGTGGAAGCTTGTTGCTGGTATAGTTCAAAGATTTTGTCAGCATCTGCGTTCGATAATGGTGCACCAAGAATGAGGTGAATTTTGCTTCTAAGCGGGTGAATCTTAGGCTACTACCGCTCACGAAGAGCAGGAATAGCGACACCTACTCGCAGTGAGGCAATTTAAACGTAAGCCGTGTGGCGAATTTGCCTGCACCAAGATGAATTGGCTGGGGACGACAAGCAACGATGTCTGAAAATAGGGTGAATGAGAAACGATGGCGAGGGATATTAGCTTACTCGACTCTTTTCCAATTTGCGAATGCAAGAATCCTCTGGAGGGGCGTTGGTTCCAAAATTCTTTTGGTGTGCGTAACCTTCCAATGACTTCATGCCTAAACTAACTCCTCGGCTGGTATCAGTAGTTCACTGTGAGGGCGTGACCTCCTACTTGGCAATTAGAACATTCCCAGTGCTCCCATTTAAATCTGTCCCTTCCGTCAAACCCGCCATAAAAATATTGCTATCAAACTCACCTGCATGAGAGGCGACCACACTCTAGGCAATGCATACCTCTGCTAAAAGCATATGTGGTCGTCACTCCGCCTATGTTATTGACCATTCTGGTCGGTATGAGATTCGGTAACCTTGGGAATCTCTGGGGTAACAGCTTTAAGAATTCATCACGGTAATCCAATAGCTCGGGTTCTTCGCCATTGATACTCCAAAACACACTGCAACGAGGATTCAAGCACATCCATCCTTGTTTATAAACCCAAGGACTGTGTTCCCGACAAGTCTCGCATCGGATGCTTGGATCTCCACCGCCATCTGCAGGATGCGACGAGCTTTTTGTGGGACATAAGAGCGGTTCGGGTAATACATCCGTGAGGTTCGGTTGCGGTACCCACCAAGGACTACCTTGGCCATTGCACCATTGGAAAGCAAATTTCCATCGCACAATACGTCTTGATCCATCGCGGGCAGATTGACACTCAGCTGGTCATTCATCATGATCAGGTCGAATCAACACAGAGCACGTTTAAAACTGACCCCACGCATGTGATATCCAATAAAAGCCAAGCACGACGTACGTATACTTGGCCGAGGCAAGGTCGTACGGGAAGAGTGCATATCTATCATCCGCAAGAAGCGCAATGGGCAGTCGGTCCTTCCATGTCTTAAGCAAAGCGCGGACCGACTTATCCGAGGCTTCCTGGTCCTGGTCTTGTTGGTAGCGCCTGGGTCCTCCACGAGTGTCAAGGATAGACTCTGATTTACCGCCCCTATCCTCAGAGCGCAATTAGGCACAGGTATGGCACGACAACCTGAACAAACCCATGCGAGATGATTAATTTTCCATCATGGTGGAATGTGTCTCGACTGTCATATATCAAGAATCTAAAAACAATTATATAAAATTACACACCTCGCAGCAAATGCACCGAGAAGATAGCCTTTGACGATGTCATCTCTTGAGTACACGCCGCTATGATAACTGCGAAAATGCTCGAATGACTCGCAAACCTCTTGGCGTGTCTTTTCCATGATCCATGATCAGCCACTCTACATCAACTCGCAACCAAGTGGCTCACCTGAGCCCATATACATGGAGTAGCCGGGAGGGGAGGCTTAAGTACAACTATTGATGGTGCAGAAGCTACTGCATCGACTTGGTCATCATCCGTTTCACCTTGATCGTCTCCGCAGAGAGGGTCGCATTCCGCTTCATCATCCTTGTCTTGGGTCCAGTCTGGTACATCCGGCTCGGAACCCTCCTGCAGTATGACCAACGCATTGCTTGCTGCATCTTGCAAGAGTTGGTCCGTCTGCTCGAGGGGTGGAGCACCGCACGGGACGCCACTGACAGCCATGCCTTCAAACATAGCGGGCCTTAAATATTCGTCATGTACTTTCTTGGGAAAGGGCCGTAAGGATCTATCGTCCGCGCCAGAGCTTTCGTGAGAGTCAGCCAACTGGTTTTCATCAGATACCAGGCATCCAGTTTCGGATTCAACGCGAGTACGTTTCCTTCGCGTCTTTGACACAACCTGAACATTCCCCCTGGTCAGTGGAGGTGTAAAAATAGTAGAGAAGCCTCCACGAATGATTGGTTCTTCAACGAGTTGCGCCCGTGAATTGCACGAGAGTGCAGATATCCCTGGAGTCGACATCGATGCTCGACGCAACCGTCTGGTTGGGCGTGTCTGAAGATCTCGGATTGGTTCTTTCTTCCGACCTCTGAAGTCCGAACTTGCTCCGACTGTAGCAACGCCCGAAGTCCTTTCTTGGTCGTGCTTGGGGCCATTGAGCGGGAGTCTGCCCCCACACCCGCCCTTGATATTAGAGGCATCAAAGTCCCCAGGTCCGAGTGCCGTCAGGGGTGATTGACGCTGGAGCATGATAGCGTCCCTAGGGTGCGGATGTCTGTTGATCTTATCCACCTGATATGTGACACCAGGCAGGTCATGTAGTTGGGGGAAAGGACTAGATACAATCCGTTTCGACCGATGAGAGACAGAGTTGTCGTCTTCGGAAATATCAGAAGCAATAATTACCCGGGATTTCTGAAAACGGGCTTTGCGTTTCCTGGTGGCAGAGTGTTGGCCTGGCTGAGTGACCTCCGCACCAGCGACGTGGGCCGCAGTCGAGGGTAGTCCTTGTTGTACCGCTGAGATATTTTTCACAGAACTGAGCCCACTCTCCACGGTAGAGCCTGATACACCTATTGATGTGATCAGAACGCGCAGCTGTTGCATGGCTGAAAGGCGAACTACTAGTACACTTACTTGCGTCAGAGTATTTCGCAACTGTCTCCGCTTGGCAGAGATTCTTTCTCGGACCGGATGCTTCATGATGAGGACCACAAGGACGCTGCTTGCCTCTGCCCCTACCCTCCCTTCCTCTTCCTCGAGCTTTCAAGGTATTCGCGCCCAGATCCTTTAGTTTGAGAGCCTCCATACCTGCTTTGATGATGCGGGCCAGGTATTCGTGGGCTTTGTTGAGGTTCCCTTTGGACAACAGAATCTGATACTCGAAAAAGGCCTTGTAAAGCTCTTCCCCTTTACCTGTGACTTCGAGAGAGAGTTCGCTCGAAAGAACTTCATTGAACACCAAATATGCCCATTTCTTGATAGCAGCAGCCACCTAAGGAAGGGTTGTCACTGCGACTTTCAAGCTTGGACATTGCGAGCACCTACATTGCGGTCCTCCTGCACTTGCCTGACGAAACCCAATACTACTTCCTTGTTCTTTGCGCGCAACTCGTTGGATTTATGTATGGTGATATAACTGCAAAGGGGTTCCTGATCCTGGAGGGATGGATCATCGACACGCTCGGGCGGAATCATGGAGACTGAGTCAGGCTGGCAGAATCGACCGTCACAGCCCCTAGTGGACGGGTAGACAAGTTTGCGGGTTGCTGTCAGCCCAGTCAGTGACTGAGAAACAAAATGAGCCAACCCTTAAAGCTTATGACTTCGTTCTGGGCAAATCCCCAACCGAGGCCATTGAATATATACATATATTACCAACGTCTTCTTCAAGGGATGAGTCCGGATCCGCGGAGTCCGAGCCGCTTCTGCAAGACCCCATACCCAAAGCTTCAGGCGGTAGGCAGTGTATTGGCGAGCCTGTATACCATCATGCACCCCAACATGTAAAGTGAACTCTAAGTTGCGACAACAAATGAGAGTACATTTATTTTGAGCTCAGAGCGTGCTGAAGAGCCTCGTAAACGTCTGCTTCTATCCGGGCCTCCAGCTTGTCCTCCTCTGACCCATTTCCGGCCGCGACCCTCAGGGCTTCCTGTAGGTTAGCGCGAACAGCCTTGGACATATCGTCAGTCAAACAAGACATTGACAAAGAGAGGACCAGACCTCCGGTGAGAAAGATTCGAGTGGAGCACCCTCGACCACGTTAATGGTCAGCTTGTTACCAGGGTGCACGTTTGCAAAACCGCCGGACACTGCAAAACTGAGAAATCACTGATAGATATTAACAATTTGCTACCCACCAAACCACTTCTTCGATGTGTTTCCAGACTCAATGACCTCCACAATCCCAGGACGGAGAGGTTCGATAGAAGGGACGTGATTTGCAAGAATACCCATGTCTCCGGATGCGGCAGCAACGTTTACCTGGACGACATCTGCGGAAGCGAAGATAGTCTGGCGAGAGCGGTCAGAAACGCAGGGGGGAGCAAGCAAAGACAGACCTTGTGAGGAAGGACAAGCGAAAGGTTGATTTTATCTGCAGCCTCAGCGTAGCCACGTCTGTGCAGACCGAGTGCGGACGGCGCGCGTTTGGCGGCAGACGAAAGCAAACGCAACGCGGACATGTTTCGCGAAATGCAAGTGAATAGTGTAACCGTTCGCTGGTCCACTCGCACTTCGGACAAAGCCGGTAGCAACATCACGTGATCGCTTCCATTCCACCATCATACAAATTGCAGGGTATGTACAGTCTATATGTCCTAGTAAACGTGCTTATGGCTCAGACTTCGATTCGTGCAGTTCATTGACTCTAGATCGAGTGTAGTTTTGGGGCAGGAGCTGCGGAACACGCAGGACACCTCTCTCACTGATGTGATCAGCAATCCTGATGTCCTACTTTTGCGAGAGGACACGTACATCTCGTCAACGGCAACCATGAGGTCGTAATTAATCTCCTGGCTAACCACAGAGTCGAATTTATACAATGGGTGTGATCGCACAAAGTTTCGCATCCACCTCGCCGTAGTCATTAGGGAACCTGGTATACCTTAGGATCGCGGGAACTCGAGATGAAATTATAAAAGTACAGACCATTTGCGCGATGGCGGACCAAGTCAATATATTTATTAATCTGCCGTCTCTCGGATTGATCCATGTCAAGCGTTCCAAGGTATGCCTCAACAAGTCCGAGAAGTCCGGGATACGCGGTACCCTATGATATCAGGGTAGTTGGAATGCGGGGCAGGTATATTCAACACCAACCTTGCCATTAAATATCTCTTCCATCGACATCTCCTCATATTCGTCTTCAACAGCAGTCTCTACGCGTATTACTGGAGGGGGGACACGGGGGAAACAATTCCGTAACTTTCGTTCTTTAGGAGGCACACCATCCTGCGATTCGACGGGGGAGGAAGATCCAGAAGACGACGGTGTGCTTATGGCGGGGGTTATGTACCCCGGCGGCAACACATTTTTGCGGAAGAAAAACTTGCCCGTGCGAACGGCGTCTCGCATTTGCGCTCTCGCCATATTCTCATCAACCTTGACAGCATGTAAATAACAGTTACCTAGATGACTCCAGACAGTGAAACAGACCTTAGAGATGGGGATATAAAAGTTCAGGTTGAAAGCAAGAATGGCTCTAGAAAGGAGTACAACGAAAACGGCAAACGCGGCATTCTCAAAGTCGGTTAGTTGCACTTCCATGCTCCGGAATTCAACCCGCCAGCCGATTGAAGATTTAGGTGGCGGTGGTTTGAAACGGAGAGTTTGCCAATTAGTGGATTGGAGGTTCTTGACGATGCTATTGACATCGATCGTTGTTCGGAACGGAACATACTCACCTCGAAGTGATCATTACTGGTCTCGTCATCCTGGTCGATGGTTTCCGAAAAAATTACCAGGGGATCACGGATAAATATATGGGCAATGTGTTTCGAAAGCAGTTCATCGATACCTTTCATACAGATGTGACAATGGGGCTTCCCAAAAAGGTTCTATGATTCCGTACGTACCATGGTCAACAAGCCGAGTGTAGATTTCTTGGTTGTATGGAACATCGGTGTCGTTGTATGCGGGTTTGTTCTTCCAATCCGTTGACAAGTACAAGTCAACGCTATCATACCGTGACTTTGGAATCACATATTTACTCTCCCTTAACGGCTGAAAGAGGGGTGGAATCAATCGCAGAACTGGCGTAATAAGAAGGATGTTAAATTCACCTCATTTCCGCGCTCCTCCGCGGTGCGGTCGTCCACACTGCCCGCGATGACATTCCAGCGGCAATCAACGTCGGAGAGATAACCACGCCAAATAGGACTAGCAGCAGTTAACGCAAGCTGTATGGGCGCATGAGCGAGGAGATACATGGAAGCCCGGAATAGACATACCATGATGGGGCCAACTGGGATCAGGGCATCGTACATGCACCTCGCTTCCTCAACATTGCAGCTCTGGAATGTGAGTTGCAAACAACAGCAACCCATGCCAAAGCCCATCGCGTCCATGTAAATATGATCTATTAATGCCGCACCGTTTTTGGCTTCTACACGTTCCAACAGGCATTATGAGACATTTTGAGTCTTTTTCGCGCGAAGAAAGTCTCACCGGGATCTTCTGGGTACAACGAGCGTTGCCAAGGTATAGTAGGGTCGACAAACGGCCTTGGCGTCTTCTCATCAATAAACAGAGGAAGATTAATGGCAACTTTGGACGCTCTCCTACTTCTGATGTTAGCAGTGAGGGTCCTGAGACATCGTTAAAAAGTAACCAAGGGAAAATATCGAAAGGAGCTACGGACGGGAAGCGAGCATGTGGATTGGTAATCTCCTCTGGCAAAAATAGGCTGTGACTGGACTTTGCGCCGTCAGGGCCGAAGTAGGGATCGGTAAAGACACCGGGAGCACCCAGGCGAGGAAAGGAGGTGACTGTGATAGGCACTTCGTTGGGGTTGAGATGCCTCCTGGCAAGCAAGCGTCTTGTTTCCGAATGAGGCGAGGCTGCAATGGAAGTGTGTGGCACACTTGCCTATAATGCATATTGGTCTCCACGGACAATAAGTCTTGAATAGAACCTGTGTATGGAGATCCGGGAGTCGACTCTAGCATATACCTCCCATATTCAGGGTGGAAGGTAGGGATTGACATTCTGACAAGTTCATCTCCTAATAGAAAGTGGACAGAGCTGATGCTTACGAGTCTGGGATATCGTCCTCGAGGTCAGTTACAATTTTGCCGAGCTTGGCGAGGATCTCGGTCTGGCGAAGAGAGAGTTTTGCATTTTTCACTTTGTCATCAAAGGCGATGACCATGTACTCAATCTAAAAGAGCTGAGTGAGGGTGGATGCAAACGCCTGAGGCCATTTGGGGAATACCTCATCACCCCAGAGCAGCTCGTCTCCATGTCTGTCCTTGACTCTGTCCCAGGTGTGAAGGAATTGGGTGATGCCGTGCTGCCTGACATGGTCAGCAAACTTCTTTGCTTCGTCCCAAGTGAGCGGTGTTCCAAGATACAGTAAACCCATGGCGTGAGGTCAGCGGCAGATTGCGCAACACGGGAGATAAGGGGTGGCCACGTATGAGATATAAGGAAAGATATGATGGCGAAGGCAATGCTAGGATTGGTGATAAGTATATCAGATTTCGCAGCCTACCCTCGGTTTGCGACATCCTTACTCATGCTGCATGGTATAGTGATTTGTAAGACCACCCGGGGTTCCTGGAACAAGTCTGGTCGGGATCTGGAACGTAGCAACCAGGCGACACATTCAAAATTTGGCACGAGAAAGACCGTTTTCAGGGCACATTCGTCAATGGGAAGGTGTGTGATGCCACACTCTGGCCTCCAGCCATCTGACCTTCTCAAGCTAACTATAGAATACCTCCGCTCGGGGAAAGCTCGGTGTCCCAAGCCCCTCGCCCGTTGCCGTCATCATGGACAACTACACTTGGTAATATTGTACCCACGTGGGGCAACAACGAACCAATTACGATCCTTAGCCATTCCCTCCATTGGTAGTCCACTTTAGTATTATCTTCAGCGCAAGCAGAACGTGCCTGAGCGCACGTGTCCAAGCCTCTTCCTGACTGAACTGCAGCTTGACGGACGCCTCCCCTATTTTGTCCTTGACGACCCTGGTCGTGGGTTAGTCGCACCCATGCTCGTCTACATTCCACTTACTGATGTGGGAAATCGACACCAGAGTCCTGGGACTTGACGTAGTCCATCAACTGTTTCAGGCATTCCAAGAAGGCAACCATTGCAAAATCAAACCGCCGATTGTGAAGTAGTCGACCAAAGTGAAGATCCCCCGAACCATATAATTCGTATGTTGCCTTATCGCCGGTCGTTCGTTCTATTCGCGAAAAAGACCCCATTGGAATTAAACGGTAGCTGCGGTCACATGTCAGCACTAGTCCCAATGGATGGTACATGATAGCATACTTGTCAAACGTAAAGTCTAGCTTTCGCGCAATCGTGTATAGCAGCAACAATGTCTGACCCCATGCCGCATTGATTTCAGGCCATTCCACCTGGGGTATATCAAATAAGCTGTCAATACAAGTGGTAAAATTACCCACCGGAACGCCCGGCACGCGTCCAAGCCGCAAACCGTTTATGGTTCCAAAGATCCCATCATGACCGATACAAAAAGCGTCATTGTAGACATTGGTACGTTCTAGCTTCTCATATGCAGCATAGTCCGCAGCATATGCAGCCCGCAGGGACGAAAGGAGAGCGACTTGACCGGCGGAGACTAGCTGATGCTCATTGTGCGCACGCCAGAACCTGACATGTTCTTAGCCACAGAGAACAGACCGTAGGCGATGCATCGGAGCACTTACTTGTCTTCTTCCTCCTCTAGGGCTCTTTCCTCCAACTCCAGTGCACGCAGCTCCTCATCTAGCTGTTCTCTCTCCCGCTCAACTAGCCTCAGCTGCTCAATCGCAATGCGCTCCTCTGCTTTCAATTTCTCGATTCTCTTTTCTGCTTCGTCTCTACCCATGTCCTGGCTCTCACGTTCCCTCTCCTTCTTTAGCTCCTTTTCAAATGCAACATAACCATCACGTTCCTTCCTAGTTTCATCTAGTTGCCTTTGTAGGGAGGAAAGAAGGATCTGCGTACACTCCGCACAGAGCGGATGATCGATGTCGGTGCGAGTAGTCAGCAGGTTAAATAGACGCGTAGTAGAACGCAAATGATGTGATATGGGTGTCGGATTCGATTGATCGGGTTCAGTTTGGGAGGGCACCGACGGTGGTGGTGGTGGACCTTTTGATAGGACATTGTTAGAAGGGGAGGCGTTCGGTCTTGGCGCAGTGTTAGGGGGTAAAGGGGATGGTATGTTGTGTATGACGCTGTCTTGCAAGAGCACAAAGGACTCATTCGGAGCAGGGTGGTTGCGCTGGGGTTGCTTCCCTTGTGCACGCGAAGAAAGGGGTGGCGAAGTTTTCGCGCCATCCTGGTCTTTTGCATGCTGCCACGCGGCCTTCGATGCAGGAGGAGAAGGGAGGTGGGCCAACTGTTCGGCCTCTGTCATATGCCTAACACGTGTAGAGTGTGCCGGTGGAAGGGAGGCTGCAAACATGTCATACTGAGAGGGTGAAAGGTCTATGAGAGACGCGTCAAGCTGGTCGTTTCCCGGATGCCCTGAGTGGATGTCTGCATCTGGGTAAAGCTTGGGTGCATACCTGCAGGGGTTCCTTGCACTGCTGGCAGACGTAGCTCATCTCCTTGTGTTCTCAGAATATCGCAGTGACTCTGCAGCTAAGGAGCAAGCCAGGGAGACACGTGCCTTCATTCCAAGTATAGTAGACCCCCTGTCAAGCTCACGTGCACGCAACATTGGGCCCACTCCTCGGGCCCGCCGGTAGGGAAATCCAGTTTGGCGATGTCAAGGTCAGCGTTTGCCCACCTCGTATCTTATGCCATCGGGCTTATCCGGTCCAGGTCACCATTTTCCATTTGTCTTTCATTGATGTGCATGTGAATGACGAGGACTCATGCAAAAAACGCGCTCCTTGATGGGGCGTTTACGACAAACACGCGCATTCCTTGGTCACAGATGCAGTTACGCAGTCGAGTTACATCAATGAATCCTCCTCAACCATGCCGTCTCACTCTACGTTCACAGACTTTCTTTCGCCAACAGCACCGTGAGTTTCCTCCAAAGATTTTCTGCGCCGCCACTTGAAATTTTCATTTTGTTCTGCTGCAGATCCACTCTCATCTCGCATGGCGGCCCATTCCTTCTGCTCACCGTCGCTGCGCTTGATGGCACTCCTTGCATTTCCGCCACCTGGAACCCAGCTACCAATGTGGCATTGGTCGTGCCTGCAGGTTCCGAATCCCTCTCCCTATCCGAGTTCATGGCTATGTGCGCCCCCATATAAGATGCATCGAGCCCCAGCTTTTGCGGCTCATACCCAGACTATCCCCGCTCCTTCAACGGGCAAACACTTTACAATCCATCCTTTCCCGCCATCAATCCATGCATAGATGGCATCTCGACTCTTCGCCCTTCTCATTGGAATCGACGACTACAAGTCTGGCCGTATTTGGAACCTCGAAGCCTGTGCTGACGATGCGCGCCGCATTAAACAATGGCTAATGCAGGATCTTCGGGTTCCTGGCTCTAACATTGCCCTCCTTGTCAACAAGGAAGCTACCAAGCTTCGCATTGAAGACATTTTCATGAGCCACCTCGTCAATAATCCTGCAATTTCACAAGGTGATGCTATGCTCATCTATTTTGCTGGTCACGGCAGCAGCATTCCCGCACCTCGAGATTGGTGTGAGGGTAAACCACGCCACGTACAGGTTCTTTGCCCCTATGACCATGACACCAAGGGTCCTGAAGGTCGGGTTGCGGGCATCTCTGACCGTTCCTTATGTTCCATGCTCAGCGAGCTCTGTACTGTGAAGGGGGATAACATCACTCTTATTCTCGATTGCTCTTTTTCATCTCCGCAGCTGGCTGGAAACGCACACGATCGGCGTGGCGTTCGGTGGACTCCTACTGAGAAGGCTAAGAGGGAGGATCTGTTCGGTGGTTTGTGGAGAGGTGCAATTGGAAAGAGATTCAATGGAGAATACGGATTTTATCAGGACAATTGCCTCACGCATACATTCCTAGCGGCATGCAAGCCCGGCGAAGTGGCGACGGAGTGGAAGGAAGGGGGAAAACTCACCCAGGCATTTTTGGCGATGAAGAAGACAGTACCCCTCCACCGGTTGACATATTTTCAGGTCTCGGAGCACCTGAGTCCATCTGGTCTTCTTCCACAACACCCTGTCTGCTTGGGCCACCACAAAAACCGCATTCTCTTCAACGGCATCCCTTTTGTCCCAGACACGAACTTCGTTCCAGTGGAAGGGGACAAGGACGGCCTGCGCCTGCACATGGGTGCAATTCATGGTGTTGTAGAGGGTACCGAATTTAGCCTTCATTCCCATAATCGCTGTGGATCGTTAAATCCGTCGCTCGACAGCTTCCGGGTGTTCGAAGTACACCCCACCTGGTCTCTTGCCAGACGTAAAAGCATTAACAAACGTGGCGGTCGAGGCTCCTGGGCACGCATTACACGTTGGAACACACGCACTCCTTTCAGAGTTTACATGAGGAAGACATGCTCTTCCATCTTCCGTCACCTTTTCTGCCGCCCAAGTCCCGATGAACTTGACGGTATACCTGTCAAAGAAGGGCTTAATATCGTCGAAGTGGGACATTCCACCTCGGCGGATGTAGCTGTGGAGGTGCACTCGCGGGCTGTGCGAGTGCAAACCCTCAACCATTTGTCTCCACCCCGTCGCCCCGCGCTGAAGATAGAGAAGAGGGATAAAGAACGATCTGCCCTTATTCTAGACGAAGCCGCGCGTTATCATATGCATCTTCATCGCACAAACCCCGAAAATCCTTTCCGTGATCAGATTCAGATGGAACTTTATCTTGTTGATCCTCAGAGCGAAAGACGAGTGGGACGAGATCTTCTGATCAATGGAAAGGCTGATCTCATGCACACAATGGGTCATTCGTATGTCATTGTCCTCCGGAATCGCTCCGCCACAGATCTTTGGCCGTACCTCGCATACATGGATTCTAACGGGGTCGACATCCATCTTCTATATCACCCACAACCATCCTCTCCCGCTCCGACCCTTCCAAAGAACGGAAGTTTAGAGATTGAACTAAGGTCATATTCCTTACCACTACTCGACTCAGGCTTCTTGAAGCTGTTCGTATCGACTTCTTACACATCACTCGGCATCCTGGAGCAGAGTTCTACCCCCGTTCAGCCTACACAACCTGAGCTCCTCGTTCCTCGGCCTCCACAACTTGGGTACGATGGACAGGAGTGGGATACCGCCCTTGCCATCCTCCATTTTTCGGATGCAGCGCAAGGAAATTTTTGAGGACAAAGTCAAACATAATTCATTCCGCGAGCAGGGCTCAGATGGATGCGTGTATGTGGCCCAAATAGATATGACCTATGTAAAGTATCACAAATTTATCGATGCGAGTGCTCTGGTTCGCATGCACAGCCACGCTGGCGCAGTAGTGACTTGGACCTTGTGAACGTCTCGTATGGACTTTAAGGGGTGCCACTGTATGCATGGAGTCCGAGGTCCAGCAATCACCTGCAGAGTCGTCCCAAGAGTCTGCCAGTCTCCTCAAGCGCCTTGCCGGCCCCTCGTCCACCAAGGCTGGGTCTGTTCAGAGGGCTTGTTGTCCCGACCGCCCGAAAGTGGCTGACGCCATGTAATCCCCCCCAGGTTAGTCCAGGATCAGCATGAGATCAATCGGATCATCGCGGAGGTGTCGAAAGGGTCCAAGTTCTACGAGGCAAGCATCTCTGCGTCGCTTGCGCGTTTGCTGGCAACATCAGTGACACCCTCGCCCATCGGACATAGAACGAGAAGAGAAAGGACAAGGAACTGTCGGGGAAGATCGCCAAGATGCTCAAGCAGCGTGACGAGGCGTTGAGCGGCGTGGATACCCGTGCGTGGTATCTCTAAACGTTTTCCCTCGTTGGCTCTCTCAGACGTGCGTTTAGGCGCGATAGAGAAACAGGTGGACCATATGGTGCGTAAAGGAAGCGGAAGGCCGCGTGTGCAATTATAACGGGGTCTCCCGGTTTCACAGATTGAGGAACTCGAAGAGGGGCGCGACCTTGGCCAGACCATCGTGCATGTGGACATGGATGCGTTTTACGCCAGCGTGGAACTTCTCCACGACCCTTCTCTTGAGGGAAAACCGTTTGGTGTGCGTTTTCTAGTCAGCATATCTACATACGTGAGAATGATCGGCAAGACACCCAGGTCGGCGGTGGCGTGCTTTCCACCGCCTCTTACGAGGCACGCAAATATGGTGTTCGTTCAGGAATGGCAGGTGAGCCTAGAGGTGCCGTGTCAGACTCCTTCACGCTGTCCTGTAGAATTTGTTGCTAGGAAGCTCTGCCCCGACCTCATCGTCGTCAGGCTCAACTTTCAACGCTACTCTGAAATGTCTGAGCGGTGTATGAGAATCTTCCGGAGGTACGACCCCAACATGTTTACTGCTGGTTGCGACGAGGGGTACCTGAAGTACGTGACATGGTGATTATGCATGCCGGCAGACTCAAGCAGGCAAAGCATCACGCAGTACCTTACGGACCATCAGATCGACGCGGAAATGTGTGTGCAAGAGATGCGGGCCGCTGTTCATCGTGAAACGCAGCTCACCGTAAGCGCTGGTATCGCACCCAACAAGGTCCGCAACTGCCATGCCACAGTTTTTCGTAACTCACGCATGTTCAGATGTTGGCCAAGGTCACTGACATCCACGTGTCGTCCGTCACTGATTGACTGGCATGATCCAGATTTCCTCAGATAAAGTGCGAGCGTTTTATGAACCAGACAACAACTCGTGTTCAACGTCTCTCACAGAACAAGCCGAATGGGCAATTTCATCTTCCCTTTGATCGCGACTCTATCAAAGCATTTATGCATGACCTATCGATACGTAAAGTGCCTGGGGTGGGCAGAGTACACGAAAGGCTCTTGGATACAATTGGCATCAAGGTACCATATAGAAGGCGGTCGTAGTGGACTTCAGATGCTCACTGCGACTTTCCACCTCTTCAGACTTGTGGGGAAATCTACACCCACAGAGCAACATTGTATTTGATGGACAAACAGTTCGGATTGCGATTCTTACTCAAGACATACCTCGGAATTGCCTCTAACGTAGTCCAGACAGGAAGACGAGAAGAACGGAAGAGTATAGGTGCAGAAAGGTGGTGATCTATTGTTTGTACACAGTCCAAACACTAAGCCGAGTGCTAGAACATTTCGCGCCTTAAGCGACAAGCAGATGATACTTTCGAAGCTCGAGGATGTCGCCGAAGAGCTTGCGAAAGACATGGCCTCGGGCGGCTGGACAGGAAAGACTGTCACGCTGAAGTATAAACTCGATACCTATCAGGGTTGGCCAATCTCCTGCAGGCTCCGAACACTCTCTGGGACTGACGCATTCTATTTGAGTCTTCACTAGAGCGAAATCGTTTGATCGTTGGGTTAGTCAGAAAAAGGAAGATCTCTTTGCAGTGAGAGGATCGCTTGAGACTATGATTCTTTTGATTGACGATAACTTGTCAGATTGGCAAAGAGCTTTTGCTTCCAGAATTTCCGGTGACAATACGATTGATTGGATTGCGGGTGACGAAGCTCAAAGACCTACACGCTCCGGAGCCAGCGGGCGGAATCAAGCGTGTAAGTGCCGAGATGCCTGTGAACGGACGAATACCAAATCACCTATCCAGTTTTTCGAGACTTCAAGCCCGTCGCGGAAGAAGACGAAGTTGGAGACAGAGCCAGAGGATGAACATGGACATGAAGCAGAGGAAGATTCAATGCCGGGATTTTACGAGGAAGAGGAGCATGAATTGCACCACATTGAACACGATCAAGCTGATGACAACTTTGACGATATAGCGTTGAAACCGCATTCCTCGAAATCTCGCTCGAGCGTCAGGGCACCACATTCGAACTCCAAGGGCACTTGCCAACCACCCGACGCGTCGGGGCCGAATCTCGCGGACCAAGAGCGGGAAGAACACCAGATCTGCCCTGTTTGTGGCAAGCAACTGAGAACGGACAACCAAGGACTCAATGCTCACGTCGACTTTTGCTTGAGCAAGGGTGCCATCCTGGAAGCACAGGCAGAGGCAAGCAGTCCGAAGAAACAGTCTACCGTAGACAAGAAACGGAAACGGTGGTAGTTACTTCGTGTTGTCACGTGATGGAGTAGTAGTACCACTTTGCCTGGGTTGTTTTATGTTGAGTATGAAGCATGCAAGCATGTCGCGTCCTCCGCAACGCCAGTGCGTCTGTCCGGACGGTTGCTAGCTTTTACGCCGTGCCCGTCCGTCCCTCCGACCACGGAAGGACCTTCGCCAACGCCGCCCCCTCCGACCCGACATTACACCAGCGCGTGTCCGTGTTGCTACAGAACACCGTCTCTCTCTTGCCTCGAACGCTCTCTACTGCAGATGACGCAGTAGGTCCAGAGTCGTCCCTGTTCTGGAGCAACATACTCGAAAGATCCATCACTAGTCTCAGTTCTGGCTCGGACCAGGTGCCTGTAAAGGCCACCATTGCTGGTAAGTCGCCCTGTGACGGTCTCATGCATCTATTTATCCCGGGCTCCTGTCCCCATCGGCTCCATGTTTTGATGTAGTCTGTGGTTTCGACAAGTGGGCTCGTTCGCATGATCTGGTCACCGCGCTTTTGGAAGACCCTTTCACGTCTGATGCTACCTATAGCGACATTTTGCGCAACCGGTGGAAGAGCGCGCCCAGGTGCTTAAACATCGTGTGCGTTTTGGTCTTATGCTAGTGGATGAGCGTCATACGAGCGCCGCACAGGTACGGTAAACCTGCTGCGTTTGCAGGGGAACTTTCCATCCCGTCGGACTGGTTCCAGCGGTTTCCCCATCCCATTCAACTCACCGAGCTTCCCGAGCTTTCGTCCCTGTCCAATATCAGCGACGAGACTGGCACTCTCCTGCTCGAAAGCGACGTCCTCGTGCTGCTTTGCGACCCCACCACCACGTCCCTTTCTGACCTGACTTCTCGGGCCAAGCACCTGCTCGATCGGCCGAATACACTCCTCGTGCTGGCATCAAGCTCGGGGTCGGATGCACACCGACGGTTTTTCTCGCGAACGTTGTCGAGGATGGAGTGTCACCCAGGACATATTTTGTTCGTTGACCCCGGTCGAGCGCTGGACGCAGTAACTACCTTGCAGGCCGACCCCACGTCGCCTTCCACGATCGACAGATACCAAAGGGACACCCTTGGTTCTCACATATCTGCCCTCACCACAGCGATTAACGATGTCCTCAGTCCAAAGCAGTCGAAGACGCCTCTGCTGGGTCTGCGACGGGACACGGCGCTTTCGCACGTCCATGCTTCTCTTTCTGCGAGCCTTCGGTCGGTTGAAGCCACCGAGAGAGACGCTGATTGTGTGGCGGACAGGGTCGAGGACGTGTCGTCTGCAATACACCGGATCCGAGAAGACACAAAGTATGACGTGTTCGGAAAGTCGAGGGAGGACAACAAGGTGGAAAAGGCGCTTGCTCTCAGCGCAAAGGACATGAACGCACTCCTGGGATCTCTTTCGTTCTGGAAGCTGCTCTGGAGAGTGGACGAGATCGGTGCACTCGTTTCCGCTGCAGTCCAGGGACAGTGGTGCAAGGGGCTCGAACATGAGGTAAGGGGTTCTGCCACTTGAGCATAGGAGGACCTTGCGCTGATCATCCATTCCAGCTTATCCTGCAAACTGGACGCCTGCAAGTCGCCCAGCGCAAGACGTGTGATGCTGCATTCGATCTTGTTTCTACTTCCTCGTTTCGTTCGCCCGTCCTCGAGAACCGACTTGCACAGCTGAAATGGTCGCCCACACATGCTCTCACGACATGCAGCCTCACGCAGCCAATACACGACCGGCGGCGCCAGCTGATCGAGCACACGACTAGCAAGCTGCACCGGGAGGCGCAGAGTGCTGTTGTCGGTGCGTTTGGTGGGGTACTGAGTGGTGTGGGTCTGGGATGGTGGCTGGCGTTTGGCGAACACATGGTCAGCCTGGGCGCAGGGACGGAGCTGGGAACGGCGATCGGCTCGGGGGCGTTGCTCGCGGTGGCTGGCGTGCGCTGGGCCGTTGGAAAGTGGGAACGGGCGAAGCGGAGATGGACGCAGGATGCAGCGAGGATCCGGGAGGGTCTCGCGCGCGACCTTCAAGTGCGTT
>JBBPKK010000038.1:0-90625 GCA_038089215.1 Tylopilus vinaceipallidus
TGACTGTCTTTCCTCTCCCTCTCTTCTCCCCTCTTGTTATGCTAGGTACAACGTAGTGCAAGCTGTAAGGTGAAGCAATATGAAGTCTACATGTTCACAAGTTGCTCACTAACACAGAGCTAACATCATTTGCCTCAAGAGGAATACTAAGAGAGATTGCGGGCCAATCACTCAAAGAATGCTTAAACACTATGTATGATTGTGCAGATTTAGCTGGGGATTCCCCAAGCTAACCTGTTAGTCCTTATATACATCCTGTGTACTTTAGGGCTAGTGTGGGATCAGGATAAACAAGGAAAGTGCTGCGGAGAAGCATCGGAAAGAATAATAACCATCAGGGCAGTGTCCACAGCATCAGAAGATTCTAGAAGGAAGAGATGGTAACTAAGGGATGACACTGCTTAGGTGCCAGGCAATAAGAAGGAAGAATGAAAGCGAAATACATAGAACTCAGATAAGAGTGAACCATAGAGCTTTCAGGACAATGAGGGTAAGCCCTAGGACAGATAAGTGTACATACAAGCATAGAGGAAAGAAAGGGAAGAAGAATAGACAGAGAAAATGTAACACCTCTGATATCCAAAAAGCTGAAAGGCAACAGTTCTTTCAGGACAGGCAATGCTAATCTCCCTTTGCTAGCATTCACACCAATTGGAGGGGACAGCCTCACACCCAAACCATACTCTCCTCTCCCCATATCAACAACAAGGTTGTGCCTCTTCCTGTTCTCCCACCTTTGCCTACCCCCCTCATTATGGGTCGCCCTGATAGGCTGTGCTTTATTTGCAGAGCCTTGGACCACTGGAGGATCTACTGCCCCCAATATCACTGCCTATACTGTGAAATCCTATCTCCTAGTCACTCCCAGGCCTCCTGCCCCAATCATTATTGTAACCACTGTGACCACTTAGGCCATATTGTGGCAAATTGTCCCTTTTGGGAGATGATCTCCCCCCTTGAAGTGAATGTGCCAGTTTTGGGAGAGAAGGACACCTGGCATGAGAGGTATGATGGAGAATGACAAGAGGAGGGTGATCAATGGGCTGCCAGTGCACCTGGAATTAGGAGAATGCATTGGAAGTGGTACCACTGCCTTAGTGAGGGAGTAATGTTACATTTTTTTCGCTTATTCTTCTTTCCTTTCTTTCCCCTCCAACTGTATGTACATTTATCTGTCCTAGGGCTCATCCTTATCATCCTCAAAGCCCTATGGTTTGCTCTTATCTATATCCTATGTCTTTCTCTCTCCTTCTTCATCCTCATCACATGGCATATTGGTTGTGCCATCCTGTAGCTACCATCTCTTCCCATTGGAATGTTCTGGTGCTGCAGACACTACCCCAACAGTCCTTATTCTTTCTGATGCTTCTCTGCAGCACTTTCCCTTTTTGTCTTGGTTTCACACCACCCCTAAAGTACACTGGATGTATATACATAAGGACTATGGATTAGCTTGGGAAATCCCCAGCTAAATCTGTGCAATTATATGTAGTGTCTAGCATTCTTTGAGCAATTGGCCTGCAATCCCACTTAGTATTCCTCTCAAGGCAAATGTTGTTAGCTCTATGTTAGTGAGCAACTTGTGAATGTGGAGACTTCATACTGCTTCACTTTGTAGCTTGCATTACATTGTACCTTGCATAACAGGATCCTGAGAAGTCATCAGGGAGACCAGCTTTAAGTTCCAATGGCATATTGGCTGGCTGGGGAGTGTTGATGTGAATGGGTGGGGGTGAAGGGGAGGGGCTGGCAGAGCTGCTGCCTTCACTAGACTGGGAGGGTGGTGGGGGCTGGCTGGTAAGTTGAAGCACAAGGGCTAGGTGTTCTGTGGTCAGGAACAATTCTGCTGGGGCTGGTACCACACACAGTTGTTGTACTGGTTTGTAGGTTACTCCCCTTTTGACAGGTGGGAGGTTAGGGCAATATCTGGGGTTGGCAGGAGGTGCTGCTGATCTAGAGGATCCTGCTATTCAATAAGGGGGCTGTTATTCAGGCAACAGGGAGTCTCAACTTCTCTGGGATGAAATAGTGATGGGGGCAGTCACTTCCTAGATAGGAGAGCAATAGGGAGAGCTAAATCTTTTGTTATGCAAGGTACAACATAATGCAAGCTACAAAGTGAAGCAATACAAAGTCTCCATGTTCATAAGTTGCTCACTAATGTAGAGCTAATGACATTTGCCTCAATAGGAATATTAAGAGGGATTGTGGGCCAATTACTCAAAGAATGCTAGACACTATGTATAATTGCACAGATTTAGCTAAGGACTTCTACTAGCTAACCTGGTGGTTTATATACACAGGAGTTGGTTTAGGGCAAGCAGTATAAGGACAAAAAAAGGATGCTGCAAAAAAGCATCATAAATAAGGGACTGTTGGGGCAGTGTCCACAACATCAGAAAGTCCTTAAGGAAACAGAGTCAATAATCAAAGAAGTGTGCAGCCAAGGTGCCAAACAATAAAGATGAAAAGGGAAAGTGAAAGACCCACAATGTCAATGAGGGTGTTCCATATCATCTTGAGAATGAAAAGGGTGAAGCTGAGAAGAATGAGATGTACATAGAGTCGAAGAGGAAAGGAGGGAAAGAAGAATAGATGGAGAAAATGTAACAAGGAGGTGGGAGTGGGTCATGCAGGGAGCAGGTAATCAATCATAAGTGAGATGTGTCAGCATGTTGATGGAATGTTTGCCAGGAACCACTCACATGTTCTCTTGCAACATCACCTTGTTTGCAAGCCATTGTACCTCTAAGCTTTCACCTTGCATTGCTCAAAAGTAGAACATCTTGCAGTAGTATATTGTATACTGTAGATGCAATGCATAAATTCACTAATTGATGTTTTTCCCCTCCTCCACTAAACTGTCTTTCTGTGAGCCATTGCCTGTGAACATTCCATCAACATGCCAACACATCTCACTTATGATTGACCACCCACTCCCTCCACAGCCCACTCCCACCTCCTCACCCAATAGCCTACCCAATTCATAGTCTATCTACCAGCCCACTACACCAATTGGATTGCATGTGCGCAGTTTATTTTCACTCTGTTCATACTATAGGCTTCAACAAGCACCTGTATATATCATTATTACTAGTACTAGCTTGGTTGTGTTCTGGCTAATGAGCTAATTTGACTAATTTGCTGAGCACACTGAGCACAGTGGAAATTAGCACAATTAGCTCAAATTAGCTCAAATTAGACTTTGGTAAAATTTCTGATGACTGGTGGGAAATAGGATGAATGCTGCAGACCTCCTCCCCAGTCCTCCCATTGCCTTGCCAGGTGCAGTTTACCTTGACTGCTTCATTGTCTTCCCTTATAACTCATTTTTGTCATTGCCTTGCCAGTTGTCATCTCATTGTCCTGTATTAACTTTTCTTTGTCCATGTAGCTATCAGTGCACATGTGTCATGTGACCTGACTTTGGCTGGCTTCATGTCTAGGTGCCCCTCCTTGAATCTTGCATTGATTAGAAGCAATGGGAGCCCTATGATGAGGGTGGTGGGGCAAGATGTGTCCATGCAGCATGGGCATATCATGAAAGTGGCCAAATTATTATTTTGCAGAAGTGAGATGTAACATTTTTTTATTGGCTTCAAACTACATGATCCTGAGAGTCTGCTCTGCCTAGACCGTCATGGCTTGTCATAGACAGGCTGGTCACCAAACTAGGTTGCTACTGGGATGCTAGATGCATGCCACCACAATAACAACAATGGCCCGATATGGGTGATGACAGCGATAACAGTGATGGGACTGGGGTATCCTCAGTGACAGCAATGGTAAGCCCATTGCCAGTGCTCTGGCACCATGGTGTCATGACATCAACAACAATGGATGGTGCTGCTAGAGGGTGGCTAACCCTATTGTGTAATGTTAACACCAACAGTGCCCCTGTGGAGACGGGCACTATGACAGACGAGTGGCGACAACAATGAGGGAACAATACTAATAGCAAGTAACTACATACTACTTAGTAATACATAGGAAACCATGGCAAATGTACATTCAACAAGTCCATAGCACAAAAACTCTAGTGTGTACATGAAGTAACATTAGGGGACTTCAAGGAAATCACCTTGCTGGCAAGGTCATCATTGTGGCTGCTGGCACTATCTGCAGATTGTAAACATTGACAAATTATAGTCTTTTTTAGAGTTTAGCATGACCAAGGTACAGTTGACTTTCTTGTTGTATACCAATGGGAGCCACCCAAACCCAATACATTATGAGATATATACAACACCAATGGCCCTGGGCTCGAGGTCATAATGTATAATACACATCCAAAACCCATACAGTATGAGAAATATACAGTATTACCATATACATTATGAGAAAGTTGACTGTACTTTGAGTTTTGAACATAAGTTGCATATGTAATATCACTGGGTCAACTAGCCAGCAAGGTTTTTTTGGAGCTGGGGGCAACCCCAGTCACATTGTATGAGAGGTCACATAGCAGGAGAGAACTACGGACAGAGTTATGAACCATCGAGGTGCACTTCTGCAAATATTATTGTACATATTACTACTGTACAGCAGTAAAAAGTCGCTGCTCGGCCTTTTGCTTGGCAGCTCTTAGGTTGGCTTCCTGGGTCCCGGAAGGCGGCCTCTACGTCGTTCCACTCTCCCTCCGTGCCTAGTCCTCCAGCGTCATAAATGACCTACTCAGTGCATGAACGAGGCAAAGTCTTGGGCATCACACGAAAAAGGAAGGTCTTTCTGATCTCCGCCCGCAGAACTTCGTCAGCCAAGCTGCTCGACCGCTGGCAGGATGGACTACAAGCCAGGAACTCCTCCTCCTGTTCATCATGTTCTCCGCCCACACCACATCGATCTCATCGCTATATTTCTTCTGGTCTTTAAAGAGTTCCATAACAATCTCCCGCCCGATTTTTCGTTGTTCATTTATCGCTTCTTACTTCTCGAAGTTTCTGAGGTAGGTATGTTCCCTGTGTACTAGAAAACTATCTCACTCTGCCAGGTCACGCAACCAAGGACCCACGAGCAGATTTTGTTGTCATTGAAATCCTCGCCGGACACTGATCATCCAAATGTCCGGAACCTCCTTATGGCTCTCGAGGCAGTGGTATGGCCGAGTCAATTGTGTCTTTCACTCATCTGATCAAAACCCTCAAAGCCAAGCCAACTCACGAGCGCAGATCAGTTGACCAACTTTTTTCACAGTTCGTAGCATGCACAGACTAAGCTTGCCTGTGATCCAGCCGCATTTTAGGCACCCCTAACATATTCATAGAGAAGGCTGAGGATGAGGTACATGACTCGAATTTTTTTCAATCGTTCAGCTGAGAATCTTCTGGTATTAGCCAAACATCCTCGTACGTGTGTTTATGCTATCTCCATAATATATCTATAATAGCATCACCTCAAATGAGTCCACTAGGCGCGCCGCTCGATATTTGGCTATTTTTGTCGTCGCTGTTTCGTTAGCTTCATCAAGCTTTCATTTTACGGGGTCATGCAATTACAAAAAGATTATCAAGCTTGGTGTGCAGGAGACCAGGTTGACTATGGTCCTGTGGAGAAGGATCCTCTCACGGAGGACATCTGGATTTTTAAAACCATGTCGGATTTGAAATCGTCTGTTCGCTCAGAGCCGTGGGAACTGTAAGATTTCATACCAGGTCTTCCAGCGATATACTAACGGCGACTTTGTAGCTGGGAGGAAGGTCGCTCGAAGGGTGACGACGTCATAGGACCGGAAAATTTACGAAGGTATTTCGAACAGCGTTTTCATGATCACAGCGATTCGTGCGTACCCCCTTAAAAAATATCGATCTTCACCTGACTATATCGATTTGTTCTTAGAGGAGTACGACAACATGCGCTCCTCAATCTCGTACGTATGCATTATGTACGCAAGGAATACCCCGCAGCTTGTCAGGTTCGTGATCATGTCGAAGACTGCTTTCCTAGACTGAGCATATGTCTCCCAGTTATTACAAGAAGCGATCGCAGTCGCACGCACTTGCGGGGATCGCGTCACGCTGCAGCACTGCATCAGGTTGGTTTGATTGACTCCCTCCTGCGGGTACTGATCACTTTTGATTTCTGAAAACAGCATGCTGCATCGCTTGCCTCCTAATTTATCTGCCAATGACATGCCTTTGCTAAATGAATTCCAGCCAGACCTACATCCGTGCGAAGTCCTTTTTGATGTTACCAAGCTCCTGCAGCCACAGAATGTATGATTTTTGTGCGATTAGACGCATACGCTGGCCGATCAACTGATCGGTGTCGGTGTCAGGGCCAGCCTTTGACACTCTGTTTCGAGAGACTGGCGCAAGCTATCGGACTATACGATCATTGGGTTGACCTCAAGAAGGTAGCGTCCTGCGAACGAGAGTTGCTCGGGCCACATGTCATGCAGGCTGTCTTATGGAGCACACTGGGTATGCCTTTTCGAATAGCCAATGTTTGACCAATTTACTAGACGAATCTCAGGATGTCATGATCTTGCGGTAGTGGAAGAATCGTTCGTTTTGGCATTTGCGAAGGCTCTGGACAGCGACCCTAATCGTCTCAATGTTGTTCTTAATCGGGCTTACAGGGTCAGTCGGATCGTGCTGCATTTTTTCCCCCCTATTTCATATGGCCTCGAGCAGCTCGCTAGGGCTGGGTCCTATCAAATTGCTTTGGCACTGCTCCTTCATTCGGATACATGGCGGGGTCTTTCACTGGATCAGTATCAGGAGTGGGCGATCATGATCTGGCACATAATGGCTTTGAGAAGCAGTCGGAGGTATGTGGGTTTTGATTTCAAATCACATGCGGATGCTTTATTGGCATGATTTCATATACATGTTTGTACGCAGGAATCAACGCAGGTTTTTCCGTGACTTTTTATTGCCCCGCCAACCGACATCTTCAACATTTGTTTCGAAAGAGTATTTCTTTGATGGTGACAGCGTGGCTCAGCTTGCTCCTATTGGGAGTGAATTGTACCAGGTGATGGATGCGCGTGTACGTGAAAACTACTGAGGTTGTGGAAGAGTTGTTTATTTAAATTCATTGACAGCGACGGGGACAAGCTGTCACAGCAATCCAGCCCTTGCTCCAGTCCTTGTGGCATGCCGAATTTCAAGGTAGATTCCCCTTGCACAGAGTTGGAACCATCCTTCTCGCCGACATTGGGCTAGAATTTGGGTTGACGAAGCACTGCCGGCGCCTAGTGGAGGGGATAATGCCTCAAGTGAGATCTGCGAGACGTCTCTTTGACAGCCTCCAAGGTGAATCTGATCATGCCACAGGTTTTGACAGGTCATGAGCTGGAGCATCGTGCATTTGCTTGTTACACGCTAGCAAGATGCATCATTGCTGTTTCCGATTCGAAAGGTACGCACGCATACATTTGGTTACGAAGATAATTTAAGGTCGGCACATAGAAGCAGGACTTCGGGAAGCTCTACCTCATCTCCTCATGGCAGAAGCTGACTATGGACGACTCGAGATGCTTGAAGCCACGGCAGACGTCCAATGGTTGTTGACGGTGACATTCCGAGGCCTCAGGATGGCGGAGAAAGAGAAAGCTGTCTTTGAGCGATATTCCAACACCATCTCCATGATGCAGGGCTCCGAGGAGTGCGCTCTGGACGAGGAGGCGCAGCAGGTTTGGGAATTTGTGACAGATGTAGGGCTGTCGATCGGCTGCGCGAAGTAGGTCACGTGATGTTGATTCGATTACATAATTACGCGACTAGGGTTTATCGACCACCATCCGGGTCAAGTTGCGAGGAGCATTTAACTTCTACTAGTACTTTCAAGTTTCTTCTTGGGCATGGACGGGCCTCCTCCTCAGGAAGAAGACTTTTCGTCACTGCCAATCTCTGAACGACTCGCTCATAAAAATTGGAAAGCCCGTGTCAATGGCTATGAGTCTCTCATCAAGACCTTCCAAACGACTGCGTCTGATTCAGACCCAGCGTTCAAGCCATACATATCCAACCATGATCTACTCAAGAAGATAGCAACCGATTCGAACGCAGTAGCGCAAGAGAAAGGCGTGGAATGTCTCGTAGCATTGGTCAAATTCGCAGGCGAGACTGCTGCCAAAACCAGAGACGCGGTGGTCCCCGCCTTGGTTGACAAGTGTCTTGGTTCTTCCAGGGTAGGGACCAAGAATCAAGCGATAGAACTTATTTTGCAATACGTCGAGGTGGAGAACTCTGGTGCAGGAGTGGTGGTGCGTGTGATCGACTGCCGGTCAGTCATTTTTGGAATGATCGTCCTGATCATGTTCACCTCCTTGTAGGCGGACATCATCCCTGGCCTCTCGGCGAAGCAGCCAAAGACAGTTGCTGCCAGCGTGTTTGCACTCAAGGAGGTCCTTCGGTGAGTCATTAATGAATGCTCTGTCACGATGCGTCAATCACGCGACTACCTGCAGAGCGTTTGGAACACAAGTCATGCCACCCGCTCCAGTGCTCAAAGCAGTACCAAAAATTTTCGCTCACGCGGACAAGAACGTCCGTACTGAAGGCACGCAACTCGCCCACACGTTATATCAGTATATTGGGTTGGCGATCGATACATGGTTAGCCGAGCTCAAGCCTGTACAAGTCAAGGAATTGCAGGAAGCCTTCGAAAACCTGGACAAAGAGGGGAAGGGGAAGGGAACACTCAAGCCGGAACGGTCGACGAGGGAACATCAACGGGAGGCCAAGGACAACGCAGATGTCGCCGTCGACGGGGATGCCGCGGACACCGGAGCAGTGGAGCGTAAGCAAACCTGGCGTAAATTTGGCTAGTTCGCTTATCCTATTTCAGCAGAAGTTGATCTTCCTGATCCACGCACTCTCGCCGAACCCATCGACATCGTGGTCAAGTTTCCATCAAATCTGCAAGCCAATCTCACGTCCTCGAAATGGAAAGAGCGTAAAGAATGTCTGGATGACTTGCTCACGCTTGTTAATGCCACTCCACGAATTCAGGATACGCCAGAGCTAGGGGACCTCGCAAAGTCGCTCGCCATTTGTATCCACAAAGATGCAAACATTAACTGTGTCATGGCAGCCGCCAATGTCATGGAGGGTCTTGCCAAGGGAATGATGGGTCCCTTTGGAAGATTTAGAGAGGTTGTGGTTCCTCCCATGCTGGAGCGCTTGAAAGAGAGAAAAGCCAGCGTTACGGACGCTATAGCAGCGGCCTTGGACGCCGTTTTCACCACCGTAAGCATTCTGAGCATTTTCTAGTTGGTATTTTTGCATAATTATGAACCCACAGGTATCTCTGCCTGATATTGTACCCGACCTGCTCCCAGCGTTAGGAAACAAAAACCCACAAGTCAAGGAAGGGACTTTGAAGTTCCTTGCCCGTTGTCTTGCAACTTCGACGAGTCCAGTCCTACCAGGGCAGATCAAGTCACTGACAGATTCACTTGCCGTCCTCCTTGAAGATAGTTTCGAGGGTGCTCGCAATGAGGCTGCTGTATGCTTAGGGACTTTGATGAGAATGGTCGGGGAACGACCGCTCAACGCTCTCATGGATGGGCTGACAGATATGCGGAAGGCGAAAGTAAAGGAGGCGTACGAAAAAGTCACTGTGAAGTGTAAGGTTGGGTCTGGAGGGCCGCCGAAGTCACAGCCAGTTGCCAAAGAGCCACCTAAGAAAAAGCTTCCTGCGAAGACACCGGCTCAGGCACCTTCTGAATCGCCAGTACCATTTCCAGCTGGTGAGGATGTACTCTTACAGGCTGAGCCACCCAAAAAACCTATAGGGAAGCCACCTGCAAGATTTTTGGTTTGTCTTTTTTCAGGAATGCATGAGCTCAACGCTGACGTTGTCGTGCATTTCAGACACAGAAAGGCGCCTATGTCGATGGCGATGGTTCCGCTGATGGGGCCCCCAAGTCTGCTGCCCCTGCGGTGAAAAAAGTGGTTCCTGTTGTTACTGTTGCTAAAGGTACGAAGTCCCTGGCGCCGGCTGCACCTGGTGTCCTCGATACGTTCAAATACAAACACAATCCGGAGGAGGCCGAAGCACTTTCTGCCAGCCTAATACCCGGGTCCGTTATAGAGGGACTGGCGGATATGAATTGGAAAACAAGGCTTGCGGCGTGCGAAGAGATGACCACTTGGCTTGAAGGGGTTGTGCAGGACGTAGATGCTGAAGTCATCGTCAGGACGATTGCAAAGAAGGGCTGGAATGAGAAGAATTTCCAAGTATACCCCATTTCCGGACCCAGGATCGATATTCCGCTGAACAGTTGTTTTATCAGGTTTCAGCCAAGTTATATACAATTTTGAGCCTTCTTGCCGAGCGTTGCCCATCTTTTGGCAGGTCATGCGTCGCGTTATCCACAGGCCATTTGAGCGAAAAACTTGGTGACACAAAGTTGAAGAAGCCCGCAGGTGATGCGCTCACGGTGTTTGCGGAAAAAACCTCCTTACAGTTTGTGCTCAATCAAGGTACGACACGTTACCCATTCAGTGCGGTCATCGAACACTTAGACAGGTTGATCTAGCGTACGAACCCTTGGGCAAACAGAAAGCTCCCAAGGTTCTCGCTGATGCGTTGACGTGGGTGGACACAGCAGTCCTCGAGTTTGGAATTGCTGGACTCTCGCTCCGCGCCCTGATAGAATTCCTCAAAACGGCTTTAAAGAACTCCAACGCCGCCGTACGCACTAGTGCAACCAAAACACTTGTCACTGTGAAACTTTTCGCGGGACCAGGTACGTCTCGACTTCCCTACCCACTATGCCGCCGAAATTCTCACCCAATTGCCCATAGGTATCAAGGACTTTTTGGAGGATATCAACTCACAACTTCTCGCAACAATCGAAAGCGAGTTTGACAAGGTCGAAGACACTCCTACCCCACAGCCAAGCCGGACATCTGTCGATGTCACTGCGATGGCTTCAACGTCCGGTGCAGGAGGCAAAGGCGCGGGAGATCCGTTAGAAGACCTTTTCCCCAGGGCTGAGATTGATGGGCTACTCAAGGGAACCACCATTCTCGCCGACGCGAAGAACGATGCGTGGAAAATCAAGAAAGAAGCTCTGGAAACGTTGCAAGCGATCCTAGACCAGGGTGCTAACAAACGACTAAAACCAACGATGGGCGAGGTCGCACAGGTTCTGAAGGCCCGAGTAGCTGACACCAACAAGGCAGTCCAAGCGCTTGCCCTCGATATTATCGCGCGCATCGCTGCGGGCATGGGAAAGCCTTTCGACAAATACACGAAACTATTCGTGGTCCCAGTTGCGACCGTACTTTCTGACCAGAAAGCACCTATCAGAGCAGCTGCTATTCAAACGTTGACAGCGATGGCGAATGCCTGTGAAGGCATTGATTCAATGGTCCACTTTCTTGGTACCGCACTCGAAGCGACAAACCCTACCCAGCGATCATCACTCATGGGATGGATTTCCGATCATCTAAAGGAAAATCCCCCTTCATCTTCGCTCGACTTGAGCAACTGGGCTAGTATTGTGGTCTCTTGCTTAGATGATCGCAACGCGGATGTCAGGAAAGGAGCTCAAATGCTCCTACCACCATTAATCACATTCGTTGGCTTCGACAAGGTCATGGCATACACGAGTGCTCTCAAACCCGCATCTCGCAAAACTGCCGTTCCGATCATTCAAGCTGCGAAAGACCTGGCGACACCACCATCAACTTCTGCACCCCCAACCAAATCAGTCGTAAAGCCTTCGTCCGCCACCCCTCTACCGCCTTCCCCAACTCCTTCGCCATCTCCAGCACCTGTAGCTTCTGTGTCGTCAGGAGTCTCAAGCAAACTGAATGCTGTTAGGAGGAAGCTGCCACATGGCACCATCAGAACCGAGACAGGCGAGGAACCCCCAGAAGAACCCTTGAACGTAACTAAAGCCCCAGGAAAGGTCGGACTGAGACGGCCCGGTGTTTCTGCTCCAGCTGCAAAGGCTACTACTCCGACTACACCATCATCCCTTCCTTTCTCCAGCGTGAACATGGAGGCCAAACGCGCAAGGTTGACCAGGGATCTGCAGAGGTGGATCAATGAGGCTGGACCGACGCGCAAGGATCTCGCAGAACTGTTGCAACATCAAATGGAGCCCCACTTTTCTAAAGAATTAACTGGTCAACTTTTTAGTCATGATCACAACGCGGTCAATGATCATGTTTCTGGTCTTTCTATTGTGCAAGAGTTTTTCTTGGCGGCAGCGTCAGGAGAAGACAGATATGGAGTTCCCGTCGATGATATGCGTGCAATTGGTCTTGCATGTTCTGACCTTGCGTTGAAATACGTTTCCATCAAGGCTCACGAACCACAGTCAAATCTCGCTTCAAAATGTCTGGATGTTATCGAGGCAGTGATATCCTTCTTACGCAGCATCGATGCCCAACTTGAAGATTCAGAAGCACTTTGCTTTGTTCCGACATTTATTTACAAGGTAAGCGCTTGCCAGGTTCTCCGACGACGTGGGATTCACCAAGTTTTTATCTCCAGCTTGGCGATGCACGCGAGCCTATGCGCGTGCGTGTCCAGAGCATTGTACAATCTCTGCCGAAGGTCTACGCATACAGTCGAGTTTTCGACTTATTGCTGGAACACGGTCTGAGAGCTAAGGTTGCCAAAACCAGGCAGGGTACACTGGATGAATTGGCGAACTTACTGAAACGTAACGGAATGGGCGCGTGTAATCAGCCCAACAAAGCGTTCCCTATCGTTGGGTCGATGATTGCAGACAAAGACTCCGCTGTGCGCAAGTCCGCGTTGACCGTGCTTAGGTACGTCAGCCACTATTCTAAAAAACCGAGTGTCAGCCAACCTGTCAGCAGTGAGGCATACGTGCTTATTGGAGAGAAAGTATGGTCCTTAGTTGGACCCCTTTCTCCCAAAGATAAAACGCAGCTTGAAGAACGCCTGCGGCGTATTGTAGGTCCGAGCAGTCCTGTCAAGCTAGACCACCAGACTCCTGTGCCCCCCCCGCAATTAGCTCGGTTGACGAATACTGGTTCACGACCAGAATCACCGTCCATCGGGAAGGCAAGAGCGATACCCCAGCCTGCAAGCCCCGCTGCCTCCACGATGACTCGCATTGCACAACCTGAGTCCCCTGGCCAGACGGTTCGATCCGTTTCCCCCTCGCCACTGCAAATGATTGGTCGATCAGCATCCCCACCACGTGCAGCTTCAAAGCTACCTGGTCCTTCTGGTATGCCCCCGCCTTCCACAACAGGTACTTCTGGAATTCTATCAACGTCTGGTTTGCGTCCCAAAAGCGTCCTTCCCTCTCGCTTGGCACAGCCCCGGTCTGTGGCCCGTCCAACTATCCCCGCGTCATCTAGTAGCACTGCAATTCGACCAGTTGAAGAGCCATCCGAGTTGCCATATGTCATGCAAACAAATGGATCCCGAACAAGAGAAACTCCCCCCCTCCCAGCGAGCGACACTGTCGAAACTCTGGTAGATCCTGCTTATGACGATCCTCCTGCCAATGCCGCCAATGATATTACGATTACAATCTCGAGTATACTCAGTAGCGATCCATCACGCAGCGTCGATGCACTCAAGAAGATACAAAAGATACTTATGACAAAACCTGAGGACGGGCATGCTTCACCAGAATATAGAGACCTTGCTGAGCATACTGAAGGCCTGATAGAGACTATCACACTTCAAATGACCCATGTGTTTGAGAGGCCAGAAGAATTACTGCTCGACGAAAACTTCCGGCTTGCGAAACACCTCATACAAACTCTGAATATCTTTTGCGATCATACAATCCTGGCGGAGTCGTTAACCGTTGAGATCCTCACGCCTGTACTCGAAGAGCTTACACTACGCCTTTTGGAAACGGACGAAAGCAATGTTACAAAGGTTAAGGATTTATCACGATTCATAAACATGATTATTCTGCGCCTGTTTGGGACTGGCCGGAGGATGTCTATATTTCGGTCAGTCTTCTCTCACCTCAATGTGATTATTCCGTGCTGAAAATGGTCAAAGTTCCTTGTTTGCCCTCCTCTTGCAAATTGTCAAGCCGTTCCCCAGCGTTGGCACTCCACCCGAGTCGAAAGAATCACGGGTTGCGGAACTGGTTCTCAAATGCGTGTGGAAACTTGCGCGGAATATCCCTCAGGATCTCAAGGAGCAAAAGTTAGATCCTGTCGAACTCCTCCCCGCAGTGGAGCATTTTCTGCAATCTGTTCCTCCCAACGAGTGGCGAGCTAGAGCGACTAATAAGGTTCCTTGTGGGGACATGCCATTGAGGACCATCAAGGTCATTATTCAGCATGTGGTTGGTATGCGCAACATCTGATTTTACCGCACTATTGTGGTTTCCTAACCTCGCACACAGCTCACTACGGAGATGAAGCCTACGACATTCTTTCTGCTTCTTTCGATGATCCATCTGCCACCATCGTTTATCCCTATGTCTACCGTATCCTGAATTCGGCTTCGAAACCCACTGACGCACCAGCAAGAACAAGTGGAAGCCCACCGGATTCTATCAGCCGGCCATATTCGGCCGCTTCTAGTCGACCCATTTCTCCGACGGGATCGACTTCCGCGAACAACCGCCGCTCCTCACCCAGCCACCGGACCAGTCCAAGCATATCTTCACATAATGGGTTTTCACCTCCTGTCGAAGAACCGGATCCAGAGGCTCAACTCATCACCATTATCAATCACATCTCTAGTGAGACAACCGGTGCGATGCATAAGGAAGGCATTACAGAATTGCATCATTTCCTGAAGAATTATCCACTCAAACGGCCGAAGGTAGAGAAACTTCTGGAAACGACTGGGCCGGCATTTCGCAAGTACATCAACCGTGCATTGGCTAGTCGAGCTGCGGAGGATCTAGAGAGGACGGCAGCTGTTGCAAGCACCCTATCCAGTACGTCATATTTTGCGCTCGCTGCCCGATCAGTGCTCATGGCTGGTGGCAGAACTGGAAGCTAACGGGAACGAACCAAACCTAGGCTCCCCTGTGGCCCGGGAATCTGGAAGCACGCCACGATCGCCCTTGCACGCATCGGATCCTCCGGGAGAGGACAGGCTTCACAAGTTGCATGACCTATTCCAGTACAAGCGGGCAAGCGTGACGAGCAATGGCTCATCCGCAAGTGCGGCCAAACCACGCACATCTATTGAATGATTGTTTCCCTTTTAGATTACATCTCGCTCACTTCCGTCTCCTGACATATTGTACAGTATGCATATGCAAGCCCGTAGTAATAATGATAGCTCAATCATCCGACCGGGTTGTGCCGTTGAGTTTGGCCGTGTTGACTCGGTGGACGCATCTGCCTGGGACGATCGTTGGCCGTTCCAAGCTTCTCTTCATGAACCTTGACACATAATCCTTCGTTACGACGCACTTGTACCATCTCCAACATGCCGGCAGTTTCTTACGAGGCTGCTCTGATGTTCTGGAGAGTAATTACCCAGATATTCTTCAGAGAGATACGCCCACGTGGTGCCTTCAACATCCCCCGTGACGGCCCGGTCATATTCGTCGGTGCCCCCCACCATAACCAGGCATGTTTCTATCTCAACTTCCTTGGTGGCATATGCAGACCATCACCACAGTTCCTTGATCCTCTGCTCCTGAGCCTCGAAGTGTTTAGAGAAACTCGTCGCCGGGTCGCATTCCTGACAGCAGCCAAGAGCTTGGAGCGGAAGGCTGTTGGTTTCTTTGCCCGTCAAATGGATAGTAGTAAGCGCCTCCCATTTCTCAAGGCAATTGATGGTCTCAATTTTCGCACAGTACCCGTAGCTCGGGCGGCTGACGAGGGGAAGCCTGGAACCGGCCTCATTTCCCTGTCCCCGGGCGATCCGTGTCTTGTCATCGGGGAAGGAACATGTTTCAAGTCAGAGTTCACTCCCAAAATGCAAATTATGCTGTCGAAATCCATCAACTCAGTTACGGCCGAAGTAGTGGAAGTCATTTCGGACACGGAACTTCGAATCAAGAAAGAGTTTGCGGGTGAAACGGGAAAGGGCACAGCACGCATCAGAGAGAAGCTGGCCAATGCAATGGCCGAAGGAGTGAATGGCCTCGCTTTCAAGACACTTCCCTTCATCGACCAACAGGAGATGTACCGCGGGGTCTACCAAAGGCTGAAAGATGGTGGATGTATCGGGATCTTCCCTGAAGGTCGGTCGCAGTGATTTATCGTATAGTCGTGCACTATTGACATGACGTTAGGTGGAAGTCATGACCGCACTGATTTACTTCCTCTTAAAGCCGGTGTCTCCATCATGGCCCTCGGAGCGATGGCTAGCGACTCGAGTGTCAAGGTCAAAATTGTACCCGTCGGTCTTTCTTACTTCCATGCCGATCGCTTCCGTTCTCGAGCTGTTGTTGAGTTTGGCACCGCGTTGGACGTGCCGGCGGAGCTGGTTGAAATGTTCAAGGAGGGTGGCAGTCACAAACGCGAGGCGGTCGCCAAATTCCTTGACCTGATTTATGATGGCCTCAAGACTGTGACTATCAGAGCCCCCGACTACGACACGCTCATGGTATCATTGTTCACCGTTGCATTCCTCACCAGCTGATACACCTACCGCAGCTCATACAAGCTGTTCGCCGACTTTATAAAACCCCCGGCCAGCATCTCACACTGGGTCAGGTAGTCGAATTAAACCGACGTTTCCTGGAGGGTTACACACATTTCAAAGACGAACCTCGCGTGCAAAAACTCAGGAGTGACGTGTTGAAGTATAACCGTTCGTTGCGAGATCTGGGTCTCCGTGATCATCAGGTATGGTCGTCCCCATTCATTCTCGAGCAGCCTTTCAGACCCGCAATGACCTTAGGTACCCCGCGCGAAGAAGGCAAGTTGGAAAACATTCGGACTCCTTTTGTATCGCCTTGCCTTGCTATTGATGTGGACTACATTGGCGCTGCCTGGTGTAATCTTGAATGGCCCAATGTTCATCATTGCTTCCGTCATGTCGAAAAAGAAAGCCAAAGGTAAGGAAACTTTTTTGAAAATTGGAATCTGACCTATCTTGACTACTTTGACGACAGAGGCGCTCGCCGCTTCTGTCGTTAAGGTCGCTGGCCGAGACGTTCTTGCGACTTGGAAGATCTTGATCTGCATGGGCGTTGCTCCTGTTCTGTACACGTTCTACGCAATCCTAACAACTATTGTCGCTGTGAAAGCCAATGTCCCTTTCTCACTACAGTTGTGGTCCCCATTCCTCGTTATATGCGCCCTTCCTTTTATGAACTACGCTGCCCTCAAGTTTGGTGAGGCCGGAATGGATGTCTTGAAGTAGGCAAGCTTATACGGTGGATCCGCCAATATATTGACAGGATCTCCAGATCTCTTCGACCGCTTATCGTCGCCCTTATTCCCGGACAGCAACGGGACCTTGATAAGTTAAAGGCTACGAGGTTGCGTCTTGCAAACGAAGTGGCAGATGTGATTAACGAATTCGGTCCAAAAGTATATGACGATTTCGATCAGGTATGTTCTTCCCTGTGACACAATCCTCACCTTTTCATACTGCACAGTTCCGCATCTTGGTGCCGGCGAGCGCTCCCCCTTCCACCGATCCTGGGGTGTGGCGACGAAAGAGTAGCGTAGGCCAAGTGGATGCACAAGGAAATCTGTTGATCCATCCCATGGTAAGTAAAGGTGCATCACTACCTGGCACCTGACTCAACACAAATACTCATTAGACATGGCTTGACGAACGCCTTTTTGGTTGGAGTCGCACCACTAAATACGGCATAAGTACATGGGGAGGAAGTACGCCCACACATGACAGCAGGCCAGGAACACCAGCGCTCGATGAGTCCGACGAGGAAGATCATGGAGACTATGATCACGTTATCGGTTACCTTCCTGCCTATGAGGATGCATCTCGAAGCAAGCTTCGTAGTCGTCAAGGCTCTTATGCTGATCTTCAGCGGCTTCGCATGACGTCTAGCAATCAGGCTGATCCGTCAAACGTTTCATCGGGCATACAAGTTTCGAGTGGCCAGGCATTGCACACGCGTCCTCGACAGCGCAAACAGAGCCTTTCCGATCTTGTACCCGTAGGGCGCATAGCGTCGGTTGACAAACAGGAGACTTTCCCGAACGCAACTGCAGACCTGAACAAGGAGGTTAGTGGGCACGATCGCACCTGAATGTAGCATGTATAGTCTGTATCAAATTCATGATTTGAGTTCGTATATACATGTGAGATCGGTCGACAAGGAGTGGAAGTGACGCCAGGTCTTGCTTCCAGTGGACTAAGAAAACAGATGCGACTTCGAGGCGTTCATCGCGCTAGGCCGGGAGACCTTTGATCTGGATGTAGGCGTTTTCTCGGAGACTTGCCTTGGAAAACTCCATGCCGCATTCGGAATTGGTGCACCTTTGAAGTTTCTATTCTCAACTGGGGTCATGACCCTCAGTTCAAAGAAAGCGCTTACTGGAGATTTCCCGATGCTTCGTTGAAGAACTGCGCAAGGAAATTGGAATACGTCGGTGTCTTTGACCACACATGCAGGGTCGTGGACTCACCTGTATTTGAGTGCATCCGCCCTGCTTTGCCTTGAAAGAACCCAGAGCTTCGTCGGCCAGGTCCATGCACCTGATCTCTCTCTGCGTGCGCAAGTCGATCTGCATTCCTGTCCAAGTTCGGGGGCAGAATGAAGCACGTACCGTCCGAGTAGGGTATGTTTCGGTCGCACTGACGAAGGGGGATTACTGTGAATTGACCAGGGTTTTGCTTTATTAAAGGTGCCACTGACGGGATGTGCTTGGTGATCACATAGATGGGTTTCCCTCGTGAAGCCCCACACTTTTCAACGAAGAGGTAAGGCTCAGGGTCAGACATATGTGTAGGGCTTCAAGGCCGCCGCAGGAATGTGTCGTCGTGAATGATGATGATGTGCGGAAGTAAAAGAGACGCGCAGCTCGGGTAACGTGTCTATACTGCAAGTTGTATTTACGAAGAACATTGTCAGCGGCCAATGATTCCCTAGTGTAAACAGGGTGGCGAGAAACGGATAAGAATATGTACACATAAAGGATCAGAGGATATGCTTTGATGCGCCTTGCTAAGCGCTGAGAAGAATTTGAAGCGGAGTGGACGGATTTGATGGCGGAAGTATTTTATCACCGCGTTGCATGCGCATGTAGGGTACGTTGTATGTGACTGACGGTTAGAGAACAAAGTCCTTCCCCGCCGTCAGCACCTCCACACCGGTTTCGGTTATACTGCTATGCAATAAGTGGAAGACTTGGGCCAGGGAAGGAGACACGTACAGTAAGGTTTCCTCAAATTGCGCGCTCCTTTTGCCGTCGATAGTAGTCGCAGTCCATGAGTCATCCCAGTGTTGCGTATCCCAATTGGTACCCAGGTTGATCATCTGGCACACATGAGTAAACGCCACTACCTTGCTATTCAACGGTATAGCAATACTCACCGGCTCAATGGTAAAACACTGACGATATCTATGGTGAACCAAGACGCAACTGTTAACGGCCAAGGACTCACCATCCCAGGTTTCATGGTCCCGACTGCCTTGTTTTTAGCATAATGAGGAATATTGGGCGCAGTGTGGAACAGGTCGTTGACTCCGTGTCCAGTATAAGTGCGGACGACCGCACAATTATTGGCTCTAGCGATCGGTTCACTACTTCAGGTCAGTGCTGTAAAACATGACGTCAGACAGAGAACTGACATGGCTTTTCCGATATCACGAAAGAGTGCCCCAGGTCTGCACATTCTTATTGCTGCATCCAAGCAGTCTCGCGTCGTTCGGATCAGCCTCGCTGAATCTTCATCTATATTCCCGACGGGGTATGTAGCGTTGAGATCGGCGTGGAAACCTAGAAGAGAACGATTGGATATTATGGAACCAGGGGTCCCAAAGAGGACAACGAATCACCTTGGTAGTAAAGCGAGATGTCTACGGGACCAAGTTAGTAAACCAACAACCGAGGAGGGTGTGCAGATTAACCAAGATTGATGATATCTCCGTCTCTTAGTTTTCGTTGGTCAGGAATCCCGTGACAGATGACTTCATTGATAGATCTTGAATCACTTAGAGAGTGGCTCTCACAGGATGTAGAGAACATGCGTACGTGCAAACGGATTTCGGAAATTTGCGATAGCCAAGTGGAGAAGGGTATGCATTCCGATCAATGATAGCTTGATGGACTATTGCATCGATTTCATCTGTCGTAATTCCCGGTTGCACGTGGGATGCAGCAAGGTCAAGTACTTCCCGCCCCAGCTGGAGAGCATAATGGTGAACAAATAAAATCGAAAAGCAATGCGTGAAGTTGCAGCGGGAAGAGAACGACACTCACACGACATGCGGTTCTCATTTTATCGATTTCATCTGGGCTGAGGATGCGTGGCGGCTGCCCCAGTGTGCGCATTTCGGAGATCGGGACACCTGCGGGACGTATTGGACATTGCGAAATCCAGGGTCGGGACAGGCTTACCGTCATCACGTTGAGCATAGTCTGGTCGTGGTATATGGTCAGGGACCTGACGCTTCCGTGAAAGCGGATACACGGGACGCAGGGTCCCAGAGTATGCATAATTGGGGAACGGGTTAAACGATCCATCTTGACGAAACTGTTAGGAAGCTTCGAGGAAGTCAAGACAAGCTTACCTGCAGCAGGGGCACGTGCCAGATCGTGAATAACCTTGTGTGATTTCTGGCAACATTAGTAAAGAAGTGTGCAAGGGTCGTTAAATGGGAATGATATATACCCCTGGGTGACGTTGGAGGTGCCAGTGGTGAGCTGTGGAGAGTATCTGAGACAAGGTTTACGCTCACAATTTGCTTTGAAACACTCTTGACCGCAAAAGAGGGAACCACGGATACCTAGCCTAGTTGGTGTCGGTGGGAGTGGCCGAAGAGGGTGCTCGAGACGCACTTATTGCATGTCGGGCATTCTAGCCGGGAGGGAGGGTTTCCTTGAAGACAATTTGTGCTTTGGCACAGTACAACTGATTGCGAATTCATAAAGCAAAAGTACCTACGGATCCGTTGATAAAGTCGATGGTTCCGTTTAGTAGTAGTACATTCAGCGACTGGCGTCGAAGGTGATGTGTGTGTCGCTGCGTAGTGGCTTAGGTAAGATATGTACCTTCCGTTTTCCCCATCTGTCGCGACGTTGTCTTGTTTCGCGTCAAGTGGCAACCTGGTTCAGCAACTTACGACATACGTGCAAATCTTTATGCAGAACAACACGATGGTTTCAGTATCTGCACAGGCCTGGGCCACCAGTCACGATCTAGCTGATGCTCTTTCATTGTTTTGATGACTTTTGATTTACATACAACCGTGACAGGGTGTTTGTACTCTCCGACCATTATCCTGGGCAGGGTCCAAACACAAGCTTGCGTGATGAGAGCTTTTGTAGACTAACGAGGTATGTTGGCAACCCACAGGACCCTATCCAATATCATGTGAGTCGAGGCTAGGGTTGCGATGCAGTCGTTGAATGACAAAGATATCTTTCGTTGCCGCGTAGCTGCTGACCTTGGCATAGAACTAACCTGATTTCCTTTTTTTTTTTTTTTGCCTGTGAACATGGAGGTGACATTGGCCACCCGATCGACCCTCATCGACCTGCCGTGGCTGTTCAACGTTCACCGCCTAAGCACGGCTTTGGTAACGGCGACTAATTCGGAACGCTCAACACTGATAAATTCACGCTGTCGAATGTCTGGAGCGCTGAGTTTCGTTAAAGCATACTACATATCGTCAAGTCTCGGCGCTCGACAGCGCCGCCGCGTCGCACAGGTGGAATGCCGGAATTTTGCGCCCAAGCCGTGGGATGTGTATGTGTCAATCAAAGTTTCAGCATCTGGATCGCAGCCTTGCGCATCAAGCATGTTTTCCTCTGGCGTATTTCCAGAAGTGCTGATGCTTCTATCCTAAGCCCTAAAACTGACACAGCTTAATCGTGTGCTGCGTGGACTCGCAGCAAAGCATGCCGAAACGCTGGTGTTCGCGCAAAATCAGGTCGTAGGGCACGTCACGCTGTCGTCCGACTTGCGAGAGTCCCTAATTCCGCCAATCGTGGAAGAGAAATGTGACATGTCCTCGCCGACTCGGTGTCCGTTCAAGTCGCATGTACTTGGCTTGATACTTACGCACTGGGGCACACAGCATTTTTCGCTTAGCAGGGTCCGAGATGGGTTGAGAAAGAATTCGATGCGGCTCGACCCGGGCATGACTGACATTGCAAGGAACGCAGCATTCATGAGTATTATCTGGCCAAGGATCGAAGAGTAGTCGAAAGGAATGTTATGCTAGAATCATTAAACTAGTGCCAATAGAGGTACTGAATGAATAAAACGGATTAATGTCATGATGATAATGGGGTGACCATCTACTCGGTTTCGAAATTATGCGAGGGGATGCGTAATGAAGTGGATATGTGACAGCAGTGCTCAAAGTGGATAAGAAAAGGTGGGGAATCACAGATGCTGGAGTGCACCGGGCGGGAGGAAGCATACACGATAGTAAGCACAGGGCGAGGCCGAGCGCAACTTGAAAAGCGAGTCCAGCGGGATGCCAGCCCGAAGCATATTCCCCTCAGTGCGTGTATAAAAGAGACGAGGGAGGGAGTAGGCCACTCAGTGCCGGCGCGGCTCGAAATCAACCTTGAAGGAAGTGGTGCGGTCGTTTGAGGCTTTCCAGAGCTGCTTATAGTGTGAGCGCCCAAAGACCTCCAGAAGGGCAGCTTGGTTGGCATTGATCCACTGGACGGAAGGGAGACCACGGGTTGTGGTATACGAGCCTTGGGGAAGCTGTTCCTCGTAGACAAGGGTGACAAGGCCAGTGAGGAGACATTGAACGAGATTTAGTATGTCACTGATGGGCTGGACGATGAGACGCTGGGTTGCGAACACGTCGCTGTGAAAGACCATCTGCCACTGGACGCGTCTCTCGGGGGAGAAGAAAGAGGATGCGTGCATGGGGAGCTGCAATTTCAATTTTGGGCTGAGAGGGAGGCCGCTCGGGGAGCGCCAAGGGGAGGGTGCTTCGATGGAAAAGAGCATGCGGGGGTCGGCAGGCTGGGAGTCCTGCCAGCCATGCTGCTGGATGAGCTGAGACTTGAGGGAGAGAAGCCACTTGTGGGCACGAGCATAGGTGGTGCCGAGCGCTTCCGCAGTGGTGAGGGGGATGCCTGTGCGGCGGGCCCAGCTGTCCATGTTGCGGACATCGCTGGAAAAATGGACCTGTGCGGTGGAGGAGGGAGGGGTCTGCATGGTAGGTTCTGTGGGGAGAGGGGATATGGCAGAGGGGATTTATAGAGGGGGTGTCGGCCTGCCCTTTACCAGGCGGAAGGAGGGAGGGCGGGGAGGGGGAGGAGAGGGAGAGGGGGCCTTTTGAGGGACGGGGGCAGACTGGCGGGCGTGGGTCAGGCCACTATAATTGGCGGGTCCGGTGCGATCCCGACCACATAAATGGCCATTTTCACCCCGCGCCGGACGTGCAACGTGTTTCGACGACAAGACAACTTATGACACAATCTGCCCACTTTCGGATAAATGTCCCCACTTTTGGCACAAAATCCGCCCCTCCCTGCCCAGATCCGCGCAAATACGCTCTTGACAACGTCCACAACACCACCCAAATCCGGACCGGCACTTTTTCAATCTCACGTGGCGGTGTGATCTCATATCGCCATGGACGTATGGGCCACCTACCAGTCCATTCTCGCAAACCAGCAGGTCTGTCCGCCCTTGTCTTCCCCGGCCCAACTCACCCATCCCATCCATCCAGATATCCACCCCCCTCGCCGCGATCCTCGCCCTCACCGACCTTGTCGAGCGATCAGATGGTATGCTCTCCCCCCCGGTGCTCATCTCCCCCGAATGCCTCTCCCCGCAGCCGGAACCATGTTCGAGCTCGTCAAGGCCCTCAATGACGGCGCCAAGGTCTTGGGCGACCGTTCTCCCAACCCCATCAGCCTCAACGCCGGCTGCGAGCTGTTCATCGCGTTCGTGACCCTCTTTCCCCATGATTCTGACGTGAGTGCGCTCGCACCGCCTGCACCCATCCAACATCACTACACATCCCCCGCAGAGTTTCTCCGATCTCAAAACAGAGCTCGTCAAACAGGGCCGCAAGTACGCCCAAGAGGCCCTCACTTACCGTGACAAAATAGCTGAGCTTGCCCTCGGATTCATCAAGGACGACTCCATCGTGCGGTTCCTCCGTCTCTCTCTCCGTCCCTCACGTTCACCTTGACCACAAGATCCTCACGCATTCCTATTCACGCGTCGTCATGAAAACCCTCCTCCGTGCCCACCAGCGGAAGCGGATCTCGGTCTATGTCACAGAAGCAAGACCCCGTGGCCTTGGGTCAGGTCTTCTCCCTATCGTATCGGCTCCTGAATAATCGCTCATCCGTCTCATCAGTCTCAGAACCTATGATGAACTTACTGCAGCAGGGATCCCTTGCACTATCGTACTTGACTCGGCTGTCTCATACGTCATGGAAAAAGTCGATTTCGTTCTAGTTGGATCGGAAGCAGTTGTCGAGAGTGGTGGCTTGATCAATGCCGTCGGCAGCAATCAAATAGCCATCATCGCAAAAGCTGCCAATATTCCATTTTACGCCCTTGCAGAGAGGTTCGTGCCGTCATTTTTCATCACGACTCGTGCTGATGCCACTATTTTAGCTACAAGTTTCATCGACTATTTCCGTTATCGCAGTACGACCTTCCAACCCACAATCCAAGTATCCTTGCATTCCCCTTACCGCCTTCCTCCCCGAATCCGCCTCCGGTTCAAAATAGGGACTCATCGATTAGAACATCCGATGAGGATAAATTAACGCTTGATCTCCCAAGAGCTATGACGCACGAGCAGATCGCATGCCATCCCGACGTGGATTACACAAGGTAATGCTGTCGAATTCTCCAACGCGTGTTGTTTTCTGATCCCACGCAGGCCTGATCTTATTACCCTGGTGTTCTCTGACGTTGGTAGTCTCACCCCTGAAGGAGTCAGCCAGTATCTTGTCGGAATGTTTGCGGGATGATCGCATTCCAACGTGGTCTTTATTTCTCAATCATGTTATCCTGAATGTATTCTGGGCATGCGATAAAGTTTACGATAACCTTTCGCGATTGGAAATCTGTTGCAGACATGTTTACACAATTCTTCTCTCACCTAGATGTTAATCTGGCGAATGCTGTGGACAAGCAAACCTGTCGTTGACAACTGGCGGCGTCTCAAAAACATGGACATACGCCTTCCTGCGGAGAAATTCGAAAACAGAACCCGAATTATGGCCCATCAAACTGATCTGACTTCGATAAATGGTGAATTTTCCCTGAGAAACTGAGATTCTCGAGATTAACCGCGAAACCGGAGTAAATCGCTGCAACAGCTACCGTCCCAGATGCCTTGAGGCTTACCCCATCAGTGAAGCACCGCAATAGACGGCCTGCAATTTGGTTCCGCTCCGCGTTGGAATAGGACGCTGAAATTTTAGAAGCGATTGATTACGGTGAAGGCTGATCGGGGGGTAGTAGTATAACCACCGATATACCGTCCCGACCCTAAGGTTGTGGACACGACGTTTTGGGGCGATCGCCTCGCTGTCGCCTGCCCGTGTTCGCTGGGATGATCTACATCGGGACTATCCGCAGGGTGACTCTTTGGCTCTTTTGGTTTTAGCATTTTAACAGAATCCCCGCTAAAGGAGCGGGAGATTTAGTTTTCTGTGCCCCAAATGAACGACACAGAATGTTCCTTCCGTCGTTGTGCCATGCGAAAATAGCTCTGCCCGAGGAACACCGGATGGATTCCTCGTGTAACATGCTGTCATCAGATAGGTTCAGTGATACTCCAAGTAGAACGAATGGGTGGATACATATATCATTGGTGACACAGCAATATCGCGATGATCTGGCTTGTCTCGAATTTTTCTTGCGCATTTCCACAGCCCTTATAATGGAGCGAGGAATAGGACGGTCCCTCACCTAGAGATACCCTCAGCACGATCCCCCTAATATGTGCCGCTGGAGGAGGTTGGACTGTCTCTTCTCTAATAAGCTTTCTGGACCTTGCTAACCAAGTGGTCGGTGCAGAGTGCAGAACACCTACAAGGAATGTGGGCACGTCTACGATCTGGTTCGTTCATCGCGTTCTTCCTCGTATACCTCTTTACAAGACGTCCACAGCCCGACGAAATGGTTGGTATGGCCATTCAATCCGACTTTGACTCATAAATCATCAGATTCAATGCGATCATCCTAACTGCAAGTTCAGCTCGACGCATCCAAGCGACTGTGGTCCTGCATGTAAGGAAACGTGCTGGCAATAGTGAGGACTCGATGTGAGACAGTTGAGACGATGTACTGACGTTACCATAAGCCGTCTGTTTCCGGAGCACTACTGTAAGTCCATAGGCATGGCATCAGGGAAGTGCTGACGGTGGGTGGGCGGCCGTCAGATCCCCAGATAAACTCCTTTTGTCCAGACTGCGTAGAAGCGGGAAATGGCTAAGAAGGTCGCAGGTCTGCAACGGTGATGTAGCAGCGTGACCTCTTAGTTGAGATCGTCGGCAATGATGTATCTGCGATTGAGATTAATATGGATTTCGTACATAGAATAATGAAAGTCGAAGAGAAATACTTGTGCACCATATCAGGAGGTGATGAGGATAAACCACAGGGCCGCGTCCAGAACGGGTGCCAGCGAACTCGGAAAGAATGGGAGAGAATGAGGAACGAGCGGAGAGGTCGCCTGGATAGGAACCAGGGAGAAGTATAAACATTCGAAAACTGTCATTGTGTTGTAATTATGTCGTAAAAATCAGCTCACCAAACAAACGGAACAGCGCGAGAGACGCGGCATTCAGTAGACCGAGGACCGCTTTGCTCCAGCAATTGGCAATATCGTTAGGGGGTGGAGCATCATCCGTTCTTCGTTTTTTTCTTCAAAATATATCACAAGCGCAGCGAACATTTCCGCCACGAGGCTACAAACTGAAAAAATGAAAGAAAAAAAAAGGAACACTCCGAGGATCGCTAAGACGTTCCTTGGCATCTTTTCAATCATCTTAGACGAGAATTGTCGGAGGCTCAGACCCGCTTGCAAGGGTGATGTTCACAGTTAGCCACTACTCGAGGATTGGGAGTGCACGAGGTACGCATCGAAATGAAAAGATCAGATCCGCGGGTGTAAGTTAGCATCCGCAGGCCATCTGACTGACTCCGGCTTCGGTATGAGTTGGCGGTTCAGGCGCCCGCGACTCTGACTGCATCATGACGGAGCTTCATGTGAGCAGGATGGCAATTGGCACGCCAAGATAGGGTGTAATACGAGGCAAATAATGGCCTGCGCATTTGACAGTGCCTGCTAAGCGAAATAAAGGTCAGTCATTAATGGATTCAGCGGAAAACACACGGTGCGGTGAACGTCGAGAGGGGTCAATATCGGCCTTGAAATAGTTACTAGGCAGTTACGTGATCGTTCGGTGGCGTTGGTTTCCGATCGTTGCCCACCATCCAGCATGGGAGCTCCTCCCACCGAGTACTCCGTCTCTCCGCAGTGGTTGTTCCCCGTCGATGCGCTTCGACACACGCCAACTGTCGCCACATCTGGCTATTCCGTCGGAAAGGAGCTGTACGATCGTGCCAGGGGCGTCGAGTTCTTGTTCCGACTGGGTTCTTCCCTTGGACTGTTAGCAGTCTTTGTCGTGTGCCTTCGCGTTTCCAATCTCATGCTCGTCCCCCAGGCCCTCTTCCGCAATGTTCACTGCAGCAACCTGGTTCCATCGGTTTTTCATGAGATTCTCCATGGAAGACTATCACAGACAAGTAGCCACCCCCCTCCCCCGTCGCTCCCGCGTTTAAACGGTATTCCAATAGGACGTCGCCGCTGCATGCATATTTTTGGCGACCAAGACTGAGGAGTGTGGCAGAAAGTTACGTGACGTTGCAAGAGTGTGCCAGTCCAAGATCACTGGGACAGATGTTTCGCACATTCCGTCTGAGAGCGTGGCAAGTATGCGTGCCTGTTGGAGTCGCTCTGTCCTCCTCATAAGTTCTCCAGGAGGTCGAACAGCAGCAGACTGCGATCCTACTCACAGAAGAAGCCCTTCTGGAAGCACTATGTTTTGATTTCGTGACGACAAGCCCCCATGTAATTCTTGTTGACCTTTTTGACACGCAGCAAGCGAGTGCACAGATTCAAGATTACGCGTGGAGCTTGGCTCATGATTCGTCAGTCCCTTCCAATCGATCGTGGGTCCACTGCCCATGGGTCCTACTAGATACCGCATGCCACTCTGCATCTTTTTCCCGCCTTGTATCATAGCGGCTGCCTGCTTTATTTTGGCACAACGTGTAACCGAGGGACCTCACTCTCCTTCGCTAGATGCCCGGATATCCGCATCTCCGCCATCTGCCTCACTTCCGACACCTCCGTCACACAAACCCGGCTCCCCCGATGCCTCTCGCTTTGCCGTCGACTATTTTGGGTTCTCCGAGTCAGAGTTACAGCATTTAGCAGGTAAGAAATCTATTTACCTGTCCGAGGTGGGGGCTCAAGCTACCGCCTAGGTGCTCTTAGCATAATGCTTGAATTTTACTCAGTCCAGGATCCACAAACGACCATGCATGTTTCCCCGCTCATATCGGTCAGTCCTCACAGGAACTTCCTGACTTCCTCTCTGACCTGAAGCAGATAGCGCCACCAGTCCACTACTCGCGGGCAAAGTTGTACGAACCATTCTCGCAGTTACTGCCTGCGATGCCCACAGTAGTAAATAACAACAGCCTGACGCCAGAGTCATTTCATGGGAATACGCCACCCTCGATGACACCTTCCCAACCACATGTCGCGAGGGTGACAGCGGAGGTGCACAGTAAGGTTCCGCGGCTTGATTTGAGTTGAGGTTTTCGATGAAACTCGCCGAGTAGGCCTTTCTGGTAGTCACACTCGTCTCGTGGACGGCGTACGGTCGGTTTCTCGAATTTGTATGACATTCACACTCATCGTTCGAGTAGTAACCAAAATCTGTAAACATACTATTGAATTCTGAGATGGCCGTTTTCATACATCTGACCATTGATTGGCTCCAGTTTGTTCCGTTCGCGCTCCTTTACAATTCGTAGATCTCAACTCGTCACGCATCCCGAGCGGATATGGACCGTGACTGGTGTTAACAGGAAGGGACAAATATTGATTCCAACGTGTCAGTTGCGTCTATTCGCCCAGCTTCCTTGTAAATTGAAATTTGCCAGCGTGGAACGAGTTTCTGACACGGCCTTGAAAGCTCAACTACCGTGTCAGAGATGATGGACCTTGATTAGTGCTGCTTACTGACAGCTTGGCACGGTGGATTTACATGATCAAGTAATGGCAAGTTTTCCGCCGAGGTTTCAATTGTCGAAGCTGATCAAAGATTGTAAAAGCGGGGGCGATTCATCAGTGACAACTTGAAGAACAGTAACAGGAATCGGAAACTGCGTCTAAGGTATAATATAACAATATATACACAAGTACACAAACAACCTCCTCATCAAATGGTCAAGACCGCCTGTGCCTCGGCAGGCTCTTGGCGAGAAATGTCACGTGGTGTTGCAACCAAAAGTTGTTCACAATGTGCTGACTCGGATGAAATTTCAGGAACTACAAATCCACCAGGATAACTCATCGCGGATATCATCCAAAAGACGAGGACCTCTAGAACGGTTGGCATATGAGAGTCGAAGGCATACACGGGCGATACAAAGCCAGCGGTCCAGCCTTGGGCCACATGTTGTCAAGAGTTGGACGGTCGACCGACAAACCAAAAGCACTCACCAGCAGAGAATGCTCCAAAAACCCAATGTGTATAGGTCGTGACTATAAACCATGGACAATCTCTACAGATGCATGTGTCCCAAACCTTCTTGATCCATCAGCGTCATCCTGCTGACGAATTGAAAAATGCATGAACCTTGCTCCAGAACCATTCTTCTCCATGGAAAGTACTCCTTGTTGTATCTGTCAACGTGTCTAATGAAGAGCGATCCGGGAACTGAGACGTATTAGTTCTCTTTGATAGACTCCATAGGTCGCGTGACTACATACAGATTGTCCTCGAGCAAAATTTTGCAAATCTTCTTCGGATAGTATCCAAGGGGGCACCAGGAGCAGACATAGTGCGTGCTGCGAAAACATTGTTGTCCCCTGGTCACTTTCAATGCGTGACCACGTAGAAGCCTTCAAAAAGGGTCCTTCTTCACAGGGAAGAAATTTCCATGAGCTTGAGTCTGCATACAAAAGCTTCAAAATGCGGCGAACGCTTTCTAGGGGAAACATGTCAACCCATACGAACACACTTTTAACTCTCGTCAGATCGTCAGCACACGAAGGTAGCTGATCAAGCACACCGTTCAATGTCTTCTGCACGTGCGAGCGGTAACGGAGTTATGGGGAAGAATGGCTCGCAAGGAATAGTCAAGCGTTCTCCAGTACACTCGTCTTCGTCGTCCATACCCAACGGTTTACACGGCACAGATTCCCCAACCCCTAGGTCCACTGGTTAGCTATACGCACATGGGCCGGGTGGGGTTCACGAACAGCTCGAAATTACATCGCCAAATGACGACGCGTCGATCATGTGGACAAATCTCAGCTTGCGGTATCGCTCCGGATGAGCGTTCAAAGATGTTTGGAGTGATCCGGGCTCAGTACGAGGAGAACGGTAAGCCATGACTGGAAGTTTAGCCTCCCGTAAATAATACCGCAAGTTGTCTGATGCTCTTGACGCCATATCGTTCGATGGCAGTAAGAAAGAGGAGTTTTAGAAAAACGTCGAGATGGAGGGACCAAAAACACGATCATCGCGGCTAGTCATAGCGGACAAATTTAGATTTCCGGTCGAATACAAAGGTTACTGTACCTAGGTTCCACATGCCGATCTGCATCTGTAGAGTACAGTCTCCATGGAAACCTGGCGTCATGAACCCCGAGACGAACGACCAACAGCTAGAAGACCCCAGCCTGTGAGACAACACAAACCAAAAAGAGTACAACGTTAGACGGGTCAGCTGACATAACAACAACATAACTTAAGCTTGCTAACAAACTTCAGATGGCGGCCGCGGTTTTCGCTACTACTGGCTGTCACCTGTTCATGGCCAAGCGCGCGCATCTACTTGGACGTGCCCGAGTTAGCTACTTCGATACCTCGACTAGCCAAATTTGAAACCCTTTCCGACTGGTCGAGCGCAAGTCGGCCTCATTGAATGTCTTCACAGAACTTACAACGTTGTATGACTGGCGCGGTCTTGGATCCAAGCGTTTTGGTTCCACTAGCTGCGTAGGCTTTGTTTGAATGAACGGCATCAGAATGATCGCGATCTGCCAGTGTGCGGTCACATAGTTTTGAGATCCTGGTTGATTGAAGTTGAAGTCGATTCTATAACCGGTCAGTCTGACTCCTGTGGTCCTGATGACTAGTCTGGTGACCAACCTGTTTACGAGGCAAGCCGTCGATAGACGCCTGGCAACACATGTTTATGTTGAGCTGTTTAAGCGTGCAATGACGTGACTTGGGCGAAAGTCTTGTCTCCCAACCGATGGCATGCTTAGGTGGTAAATGAAACTTCAAATTCAAGACATTCAACTAAGTTTCTATTATGTATAAGATTATAAGGTATGTGGAGCTATATTAGGTAGCAGCGAACGCCAGCGTGGCCACGACGAGCTGAGCCGTAGGAGAACTACTGACAGCGAACCTCACGATCTCATGGCTCCCACAGCGACCGAGCCACCTATTTGGCAACTGGAGCAGTCGGAAGGGCTTATGCGGATCGGATTTTTGACGGGCAACGCCATCAATCTAATGCATGACTGGGATTTACATCCTTAGGGTTAGGTTAGCACACTCTTACAGAGGTTACTTCAAAAGCATTTGCTCACCAACCGGATGTATGTGTCTTCTGCTAAAGAGACAGTTAGGTCTCAGGCAATCCTGAAGTCGCGTCGCCATGGCTACAAAATGCCCACATTGGGTGTGGTAGCGACCATCAATTATCTAGAGTGGAATGTTAGATGTTAAGCAGCGTGCCTTATAAACGAACGAACGACGTACATTATGACACATTTTGAAAAGTGAAGCCTGGTTGGAGAGAGGATGAGCCGACACAAGCTCAAGGGTGTTTATAAGTTGCTTCTACTTGGTATCTACCCTCATGCGCCGATGGATTTTATGTGGATGGGCCATCGTTGTGTCACAAACGCGCACGGAAACCTCATTCCCTGCGGTCGCCGGTCACATTGACAGTCCAGGAAAGGCGAGGCAGATACATCGCAAAATTTGGCTAGAACACGAATAAATAATACGTTGCGCGAACCGGCATGCGTCCCCTTTCCGGGTATCTACAGCGGATCCATGACAGATATTAAATGTGCGGAACTCGTTCTCGATGGAAAGTCAAATTATTAACCAAATCTCACACCATTTCTCGGCCTTGAAGATAATACACCACGTCAGCGATGGTTGCAGATCGAGTCTTTTTCCCGGCGGATTAACGAGATGAACTCGCACCATTCTTGTCCTTTCACGAGGTGCAAGATAATTTATCTCCGATGCCACGAAGCGGTGCATCGCAGGGGAAGAATACTATTCACCGATTCATCGTGGTTAACACGAGGCGTAAAGGGTGCGGGTGAACAATTTGGGTTACATGCATGAGGTGAGAAATTCAAGCAGTTCACCTTGCCAGCCGTCGATGCCGTTGATGCGATTGATTGGAATATCCAAATAAGCCATGCAATACAGCTCAGCAAGTACACATGAAACTTTGTTGGCTTTGATAGGACCCAGAGTTGACTGTAAACAATTGAATTATAGTCATGACACGAGGTCGATTACGAATTGGACAACGATCGCCGCCATTTGCCAAGCGTCGCCTCGCTGCAGGTGGGGTAAGAGCAGTTGAGCATTGAATATTGAATGGCGGCCCGCTTGCACAAGGCTCCTCGGCTCTTGTCCATCGTCAGAGACGACCCCACAATCACTTTTCGGACCCTTACGAGACCGTGTTCCGAACAAACGGTCTCCATGGCATGATGACTTAGCGGGAGCGGTTTATGTTTCCCAAAGGTAGCCGTGCACAGTGAAGATCACGATATTCATCAAATTTGTCTTAGGGAGCCACATGCGAAAGTTTGTGGCGCACTTTGATCCGTATTATAAGCATCCGCGTGAAATTCCACACGCCCGAGAAATCGGGCAAGGACAGCTGCAGATAACGAGAAGTGACGGACTGCGCAGCATATGGCGTGGAATACGTGGGGAGCATCATTCAACCGCCCCGCCGCCGTATCGTACTGACCAGCTGCACCCTTTTCCTGACCTAGCACACCACATGTAGTCAGAACGGATGAACAGGAGGCGTAAGAAGTTTGTACATGCCGCGTCAGCGAATCGTTTTCTCCACCTTTCGCTGCGAAGACGGGCCCTTTTGTCGCCTTTCTTTTCGTGGCGGACGGTCAATGCAATTTCCTTGGCTATATGATTTTGTCGTAGACGCCGGCCAAGTTGTTGGAAAGCATTGTGCAGATCCCCTTCCCTAACGGCGACCCGTCTACCTGCACCTACATCAATGCCCTGTTCGACAACCTAGCGTTCGATGCGCATACCTGTCCATGTGTCGGGAGGTGAGGGAAGCTTCAGACTATTGCTCTTGTCTGCCCATATGTCCGCGGGTGACTTGCTCTCTGGTAATAAGCCTTTGACGTTCAATGCTTTCCCTAGCATGTCCGTTAGGTCGAAAGCCGGGTTTGGCGAGGTGGAGGTGCACCGGGATGTGTATCGAGGGTTGGTCAGGAATGGTGCAAGGCCCAACGCAGCATTACTGCCGGACAGAATACGGCGTAGAACAACCGGAGCAAACTGACGCCTCCAGGACATCCTCTTGTCGCCGTCCAACGAGCCCAAAAATGCTTTGAACCGAATGTAGTAATGCCATTTCGGGGCCAATAAATGTCGGGTATCGGATGAACGATGTCTTCCGTCCTACAAGAGGAGCTCGAGGTTCTCAAGTCCCTCACGTATCTGTCCCACCATCGCTCACGTTAGACTAGGTCCTCGACTCTATATACTCCTCAGAGATATCCAGTCTGTGTCCGATGAGTTTTTTGCACTTCGGTTTGTTCAACACTGATATTGTAAAGTCGTATCGGACAAGAAGATTGAGATCGATGTCGAACCAGACATTTTCGTAGACGGCGCAGAACCCTGTGAGAAGCATCTATTATCTCCCTCTCGCAATCAAATTCATATTAAGGCGCGGAAGAAAGTCAAGCTGAAATTGACAGTCGATTACACCGACGATTACCCTGATGCTTTGCCTGGGCTACAACTGCATGCCGTTGATGGAGAAATCAGTGAATCAGAGGGCGCTGAACTTTTAAAGGGCCTTTTGGATGTGGTATGTCGCGGCTCTCATTCAAGGATCGAGTATTCGAGTATGCTGTAGGGTGAAGAGAACAAGGGCATGGCAATGACCTTCACTCTGGTTTCACATCTCAGGGAAAAGCTGTCATGTTTGGTAGAGGATCGCGCAAAAACGCGGATAGCAGAAGAACGCAAAAACGAGCTTCTGGCAATTGAAGTGAGGTCTTCATTGGATCGTATGCTCCAAAATACTGATGGCTCCACCATAGGCGGAAGAAGCCCGCACTCGCGGGACCCCAGTCACTGTCGCATCTTTCACCGCTTGGAAGGCCAACTTTGACAAGGAGATGGCACAAAAAAGGACACGGGAAGAGGAAGAGAAGTTACGTGCCCTCACACCCAAAGAAAGGGAGGAGATCAAGAAAATTGGAATTCGTCTAACAGGTTTGCAGCTCCTAGCAACTTCCCTGTCCTCTGATGAATGTCGATGATAGGTCGCCATCTATTTGAAAGAAACAGGAACATTGAACACGAAGACGACAGTCTCATGGAGGAGGGGACGGTCTCTGTTGACTTCAGCCAGTACGACCGCACTCAAGTGGTGGAAGAGAACAACGAGGAGGACCGCATGCACTTTAGTGATAGTGATTAGGAACGATGCATGATGATATATGTAGCACGGGCATCATATCCGTAGTGTGCATGCTCTGCCAGCTTCTAAATCGAGATCTATAAGCCCGCTATCATGCCAGCTGCCACCTCGGTGCCGACGATCAGCAGCTCCTCACCAATGACCTTGCAGCCTAATCCCTCTGAACCAACCTCCGTTAAAAACCCATCTACCTCCAGAAGCTGCCTAACGCTTCGTCCATTTCGACATAGGTCTTCTGCTGTAGCACGCAGCCATTCCAACACCGGAGCGCATATCCACCGCCTCACCTGACCCCAGCCACCATCCGATTCAAACCATCCAAGATGTCCGCCGTTAGGAGTTAAGGCCGTCACTACCCAGTCATTTCCATCTGCGTCCAGTGGAACCTCCTGAACGACTGGGTCATCTGCGGCATTGACGGAAAGGAAGGGTATCTTTATATTTCCGAGTACCTTATGGCTGGAGGCATATTCGTAATATTCATATGCGGATGAAAAAGGCCAAGGCGGCGAAGAACCGCCGCCAATCCTTGTGAAGATCTGATCGAACGTATCGATGGTGGGCCAACTCAAGACCGAGGCTAGAGTCGCAGCTTCAGCTGTAGCGTGGCTAGGATCGCGAGTGAGTGTGGTAGTGTGCTTCTTGAGGATATTCACGAGATTTTTTCCCATGCCCCTGGAGTAAACGTGGCGCCCGATGTATGTCGAATCAAGCCTAAGCATGGCTGAGAGAACGTCGCACGAGGAACCAAGGAAAATTCTTACTTTTGGACGTTCGCTATCAAATTCCAAGGCTGTATGAAGAAGCGAATGAATTTCACCTTCCGAAAGCTAGAATATGGAACCTACGCAGGCCAGAACACACGCCGACTGAAAGCGGCAGTGCTCTCCTTCCTCGGCAATATAACGAGTCATGACGTTTGCTCCGAGGGAAAAGGAGAGCCCGAGTAGGGGTGCATCCGGGAATCGCTTGGATATATGGAACACAGCCTGCCGTATATCATCCGTATGTCCTGCAGAGTAGAGCTGGGGGCTCGTGACGGGCACACCTGCACCTGCAAGTAGCCAAATTCATTAGCACGTTCTTTCTCGTTGATCAAGATACCACGCACATCCGCGGAAATTAACAACTACGGCGCGATAGCCAAGTCCCCCTTGCGAAGCCGTTCGACAAGCGGGTTCCAGTATGGCTCTCACGTACGATTCGTGCGAGCCTTGTAAAGCCTCAGCTGACAGGTCACGAAGGCATCGTTAGAGATTATACCTCCAGTGAGCCCGTGCGTGACGACCACGATCGGCGCGTTGGGCGGCATGTCGCTGTCATCCACTGGGGCGAAGTCGAGTCCCCTAAGCAGTGCAACTATCAAGTATGTATGATATCGTGAAGGTTAAAACTGACACTGTTCCGCCATCCTTCAAACGAAGAAAAGTTCTAGGACATTGATTTGAACCTTGCGGGGAACGAATGTAAATCACTCTTCTTACCTCTTATAATCTACCTTGTCCCTCTGAGAAAAGTCACCGACGACGCAGTACAGGGTCTGCATGTGACCACTGGTGGAAGATTAGGTTGATTTTGCAACCGGAGATCAAAGTACGAGACCTCGGAAGCCACCAGGCGGGACGGAACCGGGAACGCAGGCTCGGGCATCTCTTTTCCGTGAACTCTTGAAGGGAGATGAATTCGTTTCCCAGCAAGCCCCTAGTTTGGACGAGGGCAGGAGTAGAAGAATACTTGACCTGTGCTGCACGATGCTGGGAAGGAGAGCCGAAGAGAGAACTCATGTTTGTTCAACGGTGTAAGGCAATGGACTGAGGTGAAGAGGCACTCGGGGCTGAACAAAAGCTATTATTTCGATGTCTCGGATGGTTTTGGGTATGAGGTTGATGAGAACTTGGATGTGCCATAACTGCTGTCGTGATGGCACGGAGATAGATTGAGCCAAGTCACACTGGTCACGGTCACCTTCCTCCAAGTTCCAACTACCATGTCCCTGTACAAGACTCAGCGCTGTCGTGTAGGTGCTCGTGTCTACTCATCTCACGTCGTCTGATTACCCTTCTACAAGCACTTTGACGAGGTGGGGAACCCCATCAAACCGTATTGCTCGCAGGGCAACAAGTGTCGGCGCGTATCTACGGGCTAGCCGCGATGGCGTATCCTCTTCAGGGCTTAACCCTCTTCTAGGTTCATCCACCCAAATGATTACCAGTGGGCGAAGCTGAGACGTAGGAACGACGACACCCCTTCTCCCTCGGATCGCGAGGCCGCGAGATCAAGGGGGAAGAGTAAGATACAAATGTCCCCCGCCAGCCCCCCCCAGCAGCAACGTTCCTCCCCATTACTACCACAATCGGATTTATTCAAGCGCAAACAAAAAGATCCACCGCGGGAACACGACCATCGGGACTGGTCTATCCGGAACGGGGATCGTAGGCGCGATTCAGATTCTTGGGGCTATTCCCGAGAACGAAATGGCTCTTTTGAGCAAGGTTACCCTTCGAAGAGGCCGAACGACGAAGTCGACTCATACCCAAATCAGCGACCGAGGTTGACCGAAAGAGTCTCAGTTGGTTGTTTAGCATATCGTGCTTACGACGAAGCTAACCCCCGTTAGATTCCCCACGGATCCACATCTGGGGGTGGTTCCAACAGCGTTCGTCACACCACCCAGAGCGATAAGATTGCTCATCAAGCTCCGCGTGCTTCTGAACGTGAACCGAAAACCAAGGTTTCGGATACTTTCTATCGCCTTGCAAAGTTGGTCTTGACCATGTTGGCGTCGAAGAAAACTAATCCATGGCCTAGACTGTGCTGCGAAATAGTTCAAGATACTTGCTTTCTGGATCGAGAGGAAGATAAATTAAAAGCCTTCACTGGTCTGTCTTCGGAATTGTCAAGAGCCGTCCCTGACGCCGCGATGGCGGTGACCCCTGCACTCGCTACCGTTATCAACGGACATACTCGAACTAGGGAGCGGCTTGAAGATCGAGTGGAGGAACTTGAAACACTGTGGAAGACGTTGTTCTCCGTGCTGGAGGCCGATATATCCAAAGTTATCGACACCCGTCTGGAGCAGGCGATGACGGTTCTGGTCAAGGAGAGAGACAATGCACTTCGGGTGATAACACGTTCGCAGAAACTTGCCAGCGATAGGCCATGCGATGGAATGGCAGGGCCTCGCCAATGGGCAGATGGCTGGAGAGAGACTGCTTCCTTGTCCGAGCGGAGTGCGATCACTCCGAACGGTAGACCAACAATAAACGCGTCTAGCGAAGAATCACGCCACCATGGGGGTGCTACTTCATTGTCCCTGGTACCGACACAGGAAGGGGATCTTGGAACGAGCCTGAGGATCGTACTCGAGGACATGAAAACGCAAATGGATAGACAGACGAGAGCGATCGAACTGCTGGCCAAGGAAAATCCGCAGGTTTGTCTGTGCGTTTGGGAGCTAGATAGCGCTGAATTCAACCGCTTTCAGCTGAAATCTGTGACGGAGCGTGCCAGCCCGCCGCTCGCCATGCCCGAATCAGCCACGACTCCCCCCACGAAACCATTGATCCTTTGAAGCGAGTTTCGGCAAATGGGCGAGCGCGCTCGAGTGTGTGCAGTGCCAGGATTAATACCGAACGCCTCTGCCTCTGCCTCGGGTGACAGTATCGCGAGCTCGGACTTGTTTATTTTGATTGTATTGTACTTGGTCATGTCATTTGATGAACACTGTCACGTGCGACGCAACGCGACTTGAACGTTTCTCCCACTGCTCGATCGAACACTGTCCCAGCCATGGACGGACCCAGCTCGGAAGGCAGCCCGTCGCCGCACGGAGCATGTGGACGCGCCGTCGTCGCGCACCGCAGAGCCACGGAGGCGGCCGCGCTTGGCTCTCCTGTCCGCCGATCACCGCGCCTGTCGTGTCTTCCGCCGCCGCCAATGGGCTCCCGGGGCACACAGGACCCAGATGGAAGCAGTGGTGACGACTCCGAAAGTGTCAACGACGTCGCTCTTCAGCTTTCCCGCCAGGATACACCCGAGAACGACGCTTTTCCGCCGGACGGTGAGTGACAAGCGCACCCGAGGGTGTTCCTCTCATCATCATGCTCTCCCAGAACCTTCTACAATCCTTGCAACTAAGATCATACGAGCGCACGATAACCCTTCACCGCCCCCGCTAGACCTTGCGCACCCGGGGGTCAACTACGTCCCTGGGAAAGACAGCCAGTTCCTCTCGCAAGCCGTATCTGTACCTCCGAGCCCGTTCCGCCCCATAAACCTTTTGGAGCGACTCGATCGGCTCTCGCATTCCTTATCCGGCCTCCCACGTATCCTACACCATCCAACTTTAGGTGACCGAGCAGGGCTGGTGGAATCTGATGTTGATACCCCTCGTGGTCCCATCCTGCCCGAGTCTTGTTTGACACTTGCCACGCCTGAGCCCACGAAAAGCCCTTCCCACGAGGATCTGGCATCCGCAAACACAATTCCTTCATCTTCCATCCCATGTATGAACGACGATCGGCCTTTGCGATCACCCCAGCACGTTTGCGGACCTGCTGGGCTTACAGATGCCCCTGGGATTGATTCTTCTGTCACTGGACTACATAGCCAGTCGATAACTGTGACCAGTTATCTCGATCCCGCAGACTTTAGTCCATCTCCAACTCAAACTATCGACCCCTCATTAAATCGGTCTTCATCTCCCTCGCAGCATCCCGAGACGATGCTTTCTGGTGCGAAGGATGATGCTGGAACAGAGATATCGCCTGCGGACAAGAGTGAATTGTCTGTTGTCAACAAGGAGCAGGAAAGCAAGGACGAAGCGACCACGAAGGGAGTCAACGCGAACTCACACCGAAGACTGAGTTCTCTTTCTTCTCGCTCTACCGATGTGCTCGCGGGTCTGTGTTTGCCCTCGGAACCCATCTTATCCGCCGAGCAATCAATTTTACTCGCGGGACCTGTCACACCAAAGCGTTTTGCCACCTATCCCACATTTTCAGCTGTTCAGCGACCACCCATCGCCCCTACACCCGTGCGAGTGCGCAAGGGTGCTTTGGAATCAAGTCCTCTCAAGGTCTCGTCTGAAGTCGATGACATCCATAGAACTCCTGCGCGGAGAGTACCCATCGAAACTGCTCTTACTCGAGGAACAGCTTCGTTCCAGAAAACAGTTTCTACTGGATCAGAGCAGTCTCGCTTGCTGACGATCAGGACGCCCCTATTTACGCGGCCAGCGCTTGATAACCCATCTCGCAGCCCAGCGAAGCGGATACTCGTTACGAAATCGATCGTTGTCTCTCCAACCAGAGGGAACCAGGTCCAGGGCTCCCCGACAAGACTTGGTCTTCGAGTCAGGAGCGCATCCGTGGAGCCACGTCCCGTGGGACCTATCCCTGAGCGCAGTCGGTCTGTCGAGCCTTGCGCGAAGATTTCGAAATCTGACGATCGTGGAAAGATCAAAGAATCCATCTTTCCGTCGGTTCCTATGCTTCAAAGATCTGCCACCAAGCTCCCTTTCCCTCTCGTTACTGGCCAAAAACCGAGCGGCGATTTGCCCCCATCTATCCCTGAAGAATATGAGAGTGTAGCGACACTAGACAGTGAGATTGATCCCACCCGGAGGAGTGTGTCACAGGACAAAACGACGTCTCAATTGCGGCACACCACTAGTCGTATTCCACGAATTGGCAATAAGCCATATTCCAGACCTCCGCCAAAAGGTGGAAAGGCTACCGCAGGTACTGCGACATTTAGCATGGCTCGTGCTCCTGTGAGTGTTTCGCCCACCATCACGGATTTCTGTTCATTAATAATGGTTCGCAGAAGGTGTCTCCGTTCCGAATTGCCTGCAAGAGCAATGAGACCGGGAACAGCAACGTGGAAGTGGCTTCTGCCCAATCCGCGAGTAATCAAACTTTAGCAGGCTCACTCAAACGCAAACGAGGCGCAGAGACAAAAATGCCTTCTAATTCTCATTCTGTCATGATCCGTCAGGTTGTGCCAGGAATTCTTAGCGAGAAGTACGCTGCAAGAGCCGCAAAAGTCGCTTCCCAAGCCCAGGCACCTTCAGAACCAAGTCTCCCGAAAGCTCCTCAGCCAATAAAGTTTCGCAAGGTAGTAGATGGCATGCTGTCAGCGCGATATGCGTCAGCAAAGGCAAATCCTGCCCAAACGGCGTCAACAGATTACCCAATACCTCTATCCCCACTTTCGGAACTTTCTACATCATCCAGCGAAGATATTTCGAACGAAAGGCTTTCTTCCATCACCCCCGTGCAGCTCAAGAATGAGATACTAGATACCTCACGGGTAGATGGCGATGTTCCTGTAATGGAGCCCAGTACGCAGGAACGCTCCTTATTGCACCAAGACACCGATACCGACGAACTTTCTAGCCGTCCGAGGAGAACTTCTCGTACTCGCAAGCCAGCACAACAACAATACATCCTTGACGTCTTCAATAATGCTACTACTACCTCCACCCGACCGCCGCCAGTTCGTCGTAAACCCCCGTCTCGCTCAGAAGGTGACGGTTTCATGGGCATGAGTGCTACGGCATTGAAAGCTCTCACAACATCCAATACGTCAAAGAATCAGCAGACCGTGGCAGTACTGGCGACGGAAGTCATTCGGAAGGATGGCCTTAGACCAGAGAGCCCGACGGTTAAAGCGCGAACGATTTTGCAGAAACAGCGGGATGAAAGAGACAAGCGGAGGAGGGAAAGAGCCTATAAGAGAGCTCGAATGAGTGCGGAGGGTTTAGGAGCCAGTGACGTGGAAGAGCAAGCCGAACTAGGTGACCGGGCATCTCCCGGTGCTCGCTCAGACCATGATGAAAACGATTGTGCCGTGCCACAGAAACATCGCAGAGGTCTGGGAGACGAGGAAGGCTGTGAAACTCCAGAGCAACCCGAGCGCACTGTCGAACCATTGAAGCTTGAAGGGGAGGACAAAAAGGTCAAGCTAGCGAAACAAGTCAAGTGGCATCGAGGGTTATCGACCGCTATTTATTTCAACGAGGTTGATCCCAAGCCAAAGACTTTACCAAATAACACTGTCATCGCGAGAAGCTGTTTGGCGCCTACGTCGAAAGCAGGTATCACATCAATGCTATCGGAACGTGCGCTAACCTACACTTTCAGAACCTTCCTCTCGACCACCTTGGAAACCTTGTCGACGCTAACAGCCGACCGTCCCCTGAGCTTGTCACAGAGCAGATCATAGTAAAGAAGTTTCTTTACGATAACGACATTGTACAGGAACCTGTCCCTGCGAAAATGACGAGGTCAAAAAGTAAGAAAAGCAAAAGCTAGTCTCGACCAGTCGCAGTTTATCTTCACTCATCATATCGTTGCTGTATCCTTATTTTTACATGTTCTCATCTTATCATCTATATCATTGCATTTGTACCGCTGCGAGCTACCTACTTCAAAGCTTGGGAGACCTGTAGTTCAGAGTGGCTGTTGCCTGGTTCACCGGAAGAATAAAGACCTCCGCAAGATTGACGTGAGGTGGGCGTGATGCTGCCCAAACGATTTCCTCTGCGATGTCTTCGGCAATCACTTGGCAGCAATATTAATTAGCAAGTGGCTAGACCAGCATCTCCTGTCTGGATACTCACATGGCTGCAAGCCCTCGTAAACCTTGTCAGCCGCTGCCTTGTCACCTCTGTATCGTACAAAGGAGAACTCGGTCTCAACCATGCCTGGAGTTTGAATGAGTCTACCGGAATCCATTTGGAGCAAGGTGCCATATACCGGGCTGGATTTCGGTCACCCTGATGGGGGTGTCCACAAGCTCTCTCATCAATACACCAGTAAATGCATTGACAGCGTGTTTGGTTGCACAGTAGATACTGCCTCCAGCATAAGGCTCCCTTCCAGCAATGGAACCGAGGTTGATGACATGGCCTGTCTGCCTTGCCTTGAAATCTGGAAGGCGGTGAAAGGGGCGAATAAAGCTGAGTTTTAAACACACCTTTGATAAATAACTGGGTCAACGCGATAAGCCCAAAGACATTGGTGGCGAACATATTTTCCATGTTTTCGAGCGAAAGGTCGCCAACACGATCGACCCCGACGACATAGCCTGCATTGTTGACTACCAGAGTGATAGATGCAGTTGGTGCAGGCGGAGATGGTGCTGCTCACCGAGAACGTCGATGTTGCGAAGGTTAGGTGGGACTTTGTCCAGGAACGAGGCGATCTGGCTCTTGTCCGAAACATCGAGGACGATGGGAATAAAATGACCACCATGCTGGATGCCTGCTTCCTTGTGCGCGGCAGTACATTGCTCCGCTACGCTTTGCAGGGCTTCGGCTCGACGTGCAGTCAGAATAACGTTTGCGCCGCCCTGTTCAACGTATGTTTGGGCACGACCGACGAGGGTTGAAGAGAAAATACACCAACTTTGGCGAACAGAATGGCTGTGGCCTTGCCAGCGATGATTGGATTGAGCTGATAGGACCGTGACCATGCGAGATTTGCATGAAACCCACCTTGCCGATACCAGTGCTCGCCCCAGTGATGAGGACGGTCTTTCCGAGCAAACGGGAGGCGTTGAACACGGACATGCTGGGAGTTGAGCGTAGTGACGGACGGGATCTGGTGTGCAGATGACAACCGGGCAGCCGAGACGGAACACCAGTGATGCCGCGTGATCATCATGTTCTTTCAAATCCTGGTAAAGTTACTCGAGATCATAAATGGCCGCCGAACCCTCGTCCGAGCTCTCGCAGCGCAGATGGAACAACTTACTGAACTGGCTCGAGGGCCACGGGTTTCGAGCACCGAACCTTCCCGTGGAATGCAGAGAAAAGACACATGGTTGAGTGACGGACAGTCCATGCACATCCGTCACACTGCTTGACGCGATGCACTTGCAGCTGGCAAGGGTCTCTTTGTGCGCAATGCCTGCAAGGTAAGCGCAGCTCGTCGCCCCCCTGCCCGGCGTTTGTGCAAATGAAACCAGTCAGGAGACCTGGTCATAGTAATCCCACCGACAGCGCTGATGAACCAGATGACACTCAAACGCCACTACCCTCCTGAGGTACGCGTGGTCAAGGCATTGTCCGCCGTGCAGTTGATCTCGATGCACTTGTTCATATGGCGCCCAAAGATTGGCGAGGACAGCGCAGACCCGTCGTTTGGACCTTACATATCGGTCCTCCCAAGGGATTTTGACTGCCATCCTCTGACCTGGCTGGTTCTGTCGAAGTTGGACGGGGCGGACGATCTGCGGCTTTCGTTGCTAAACAGTCTTCCGCCGAGCGTGCTAGCGGCATTGTATCGCCTACACGCTCGATTTTGGGAGGACTGGTGCAAAGTACGAGCTTTCCTTGTAAGTGTTCATCATCTTAATCTACCATCCCGTTCAAACCAACCGAGACGTAGAAAAGAGTCCCTTCCGTACTAGAACAAACATCGTTAACCAGTTTCGAAACACACGATGCAACTGTAGGCTTTTTATGGGCCTGGCTCAATGGTAATCTCATTTCATCTCTTGGTAAACATGCAGTTCTTTTCCTCCATAATAGTGAACACCCGGTGCATCTACTACCGTCTGAAACGTGCCAAGACGGATCCAGACAATCTGACGATGTGTCCCATACTTGATTTTGCCAATCATTCATCGAGTCAGGCACATCTGGTCCCCGTCCCATCAAACTCTGACAAGCGGAACGCTGCTCCTGTAAACCTGATTGGCGACGGGCTCAAATTCATTTCGCTTGGCGACGTGAAACTAGAGGAGAACGACGAGATCCTCCTGACCTATGGATTGCACTCGAATAAAACGTTATTCGTGGAATATGGTTTCGTGAACCTGCTCTCCGAGAGCGAGCCTTCTCCAGGCGGAGAAATAGACGTACAAGACTTGGTCGAGGAATATGTCTTCACAGACGCGCGGTTTAGTGGGACTGTGAAAGTCGCGCTCGTTGCTGAGGGCTACTGGGGGTGAGTTTCTTTCCCCAAGGCAAGTGGTAGTAATTTCAAAGCCCGCAAAGAGATTGGACGTTGCACTCGACCCTACAAAGTGCTCAACCATCTTGGCGGCTTATCAGTGCATTGCGACTATACCATTTGGTCCTAGATACTGGCTCTGCGGACGAACATACCATTCAGATGTGGCGAGACGTCATCACGGGGAAACGACCACGGGTTTCTTACGAGAATGAGCAATGCTGGAGGAGGACGATCATACGTTTGTGCGATGAGCTTGCGGAGAGAGCCGAGAAGTCTGTCGCATTGGGTTTTCCGGGTGCCACGCAACACAAGGATGGAAACGAAAGCTGGGCTAGGTGGATGTCGGAAAACATCCAGTCGCTATGGCAGGAGGAAGTGTTCGTCGCAGGAGCCGTGAGGGAGTGTGTGTTAAGAGGAGACGAGTTTTGAGACACTTCTAAGTAATGTAGTGACTTGGTTGCCCAGCAACGAACTGGCTGAAGGCTGTAAGTACACAGCATGTCAAAACACCGCCACGCAAAGCGCTTGATCCATCAAATACAACGCGGCCTTTGAAGTTCTCGTCATCATAGTCCAGCCCTCGGGCTTGCTTTCTACATCCAACATGGCGGTTGAACCCTTACTGGCTACCAGAGCCCAGCGCTTTTTCATGGGCACGAGTACGTCACACCTCGCGCGGATTTTTAGGCGTCCACCGCTCACGATCGCAATCCGCATCCATCGCAGTCGCACTTCGTGAGTAAAAGCCTCATCGACATCCTGGCTTCAACGGGGCTAAACTGTCGTTCAGAGGCCGTGGTAGTTATCGCCATGGTCGCATCTACCTTCGGAATTGTGAGCCACACCTCTATGCGAAACGTCGGATGATGGACGAATTCTCCATAGGTACATTCATTCCTCGGCGATATATTTAATAATGACTCTGAAAAGGTACGTGGCGCGAGATACTATGTTATTGAAACTGCTAATCCTCCAACAGACCATATCCTGTTATCTTGCACTCTTCATTCTGGCCGAGTAGTTCTTGATTCATTTTCACTCAGGCACTTGTTTACATCTTCTTCAGGTTATTCGAACTTTTCATGGCATATGATGCACTGCGGATGCGAAACATCATTCAATTACTAGGCATCTTAGGTTCAGCTCTTTAAAATCTTTGGTCCCGTTAGCTGACGACACCTTCCAGTGTTTCACGGCGCTCTCATCGTTTTCTCTGCTCTGCAAGTCCACGAAACGAAGGCTGCGCTCGTGCTATGCATTAGCATGTTGTCTCAATGTCTCAATGATGATCAATGGCTATTTGACAAGGTGGAAGCTTTCCTTATAGTCGCACCCTGCATCATAGCCGCGTCATGGCTTCTCCTGATTTTTTGGACCAAACAACTTTATGGCGAATTCGGGTGAGACTTTTTTCTTTCCACCAGGCTGTTCAAGACCTTATGACAATCAGATGGGTTATATTTCATGTCGTCGGGGCAAGTCCCAAATTGAAGTGTTCGTGATCTCCGTCCTATGGACCTACGGCACTGGCTTACATTGCACATTAGCCATGTACCAGTTCTATCAAATATTCCTTTGTTTACTCAAATTCGACTTTTTCTGCTTCATTGGCGTTGGCATGCAGGTAAGCGTTTCTTTTAATTATGTTAACAGGAGCGTAACATTAGTAGCTCCTTATCGTCGTCCTTCAAACCGACTCTGCCGAGTTTGGGCTCACCATTGCCGCCTTCCCTGTGGTGCTTATTCTGATAGCCGGCTGTGGTTATGCTGTCCAGCGTGAAATCAAATGGTACATCCGGTCCTCTTTACTCATCTATCTTACTAATGCATTTGCCTCTAGGATGATGTCAATAGCACTTGCATTGATGTTACCATGCATGACTTATTGTACGGTCGTTTCTGCATCTTCAACTATATGACTAATTCGAGGTGCTTTTTATTGCTGCAGTCGGTGAGTGCACGTTCTAAATATACTCTACGCGCTAAAGTCGCTCGTGTAGTCTACAAGCTCGTGCGTTTCTATCTGCCATCTTCTAAAGGCGAATATGTCAACACCCGTGTGACTTTGACCGTTTTCAGTCAGTAGACTCGTTATCCTGGCGGTCTTGCACTGAGTGATGTACCCGCAGCGATCGTCGCGTTCTTACTTTTATTGACCACCTTTTTGGTTGGTCTTAAGTGCTTCTTCGACTTCGACAAGGGTTTGCTTGACTCCAAGACACATGGTCAGTTCTATAAGCCTGTTCGGCAGCAAGTTTCGGATGCATTTAAAATGGGTGATTAACTTTTCTTTGTCTCCCCCCCTCCTCAGATATAAATGCGAACAAACAATACTCATCTTCGCCAACCGCACCAGGGGATATGGCCGAACGGCAATCAGCTTACCCCGGTGGTACGCCGCTACAGCCACAGATATCGATCGAATGATCTTTCTTGGATATTTGCGCGTAAAATCACGAGCTACAGATCATGAACGTTCTTTTGGGCTATAGCCTGTGATGTGCCATGTTTATGAGGTTGTCCCCCCATCTTCGCGGATTTCTATGTGTACCCATTGCTCTATTGTACGGACGTGGGACCTTCTCTAATCTTTGTTTTATACTTCTTTTGATTGATACCTCTCATTCTCCTGAAATTAATTTAAGAAAGATGAATGACGATCGTCAAGGGGCGAAGTTATGAAAATTCTTGGCACATCAACATGGATCGATGAATTGATCAGGTACAGGTGTATAGCAAAGTACATCAACGCAGACGAGAAACGAGGCTTGCCGCGGACGGTCGATCCATGGGGTCACTCGCCCAACACCGCTTGGCTGTTCTCCAAAGTGGTTCATCTTCACTAATCGATCTCGGTCTCTCTGGGCGCTCGCCCGCCCTGACCCGTCTATACACGTCTCCATGTGGGTAATTTCCGAATGGAATCTGGCCAGATACCATCTATTCGTGGCTAGATCAACACCAATTCAGAATCGACAGGAATAGACACTTGCCTCGTACAAGACGCAGCCGAAAGAATATATGTCGGACTTGTCTGTAGCCTTGACACGGTCACCCCCTTCAAAGATTTCTGGCGCCATCCAGTGTACCGGGTTGTATGCAAGACCAACACGGGTCGAATCGAGATATCTGCCTGAATCTGAGGCATGTGATTGACCAAAGTCGCCGAGACGTGCGTGGCCGGAATCATCTACCAACACATTATCCTGGTGGGGTTTCAGAAATGACAACAGGTGCGCTCGAATATTTCTTACCCCCTTGAGATCCCCATGAATGATGGGTGGTTCATGGTTGTGGATATATTCTAAACCCTCTGCGAGGTCTCTGGCCAGTGTCCTCGCCAAGGCAACCCAACCCCTAGGGTCGAACTTGTTCATGTATGTTTTGATGTTACCGTTTGCGTAAAACGGCGAGACCAGACAAATGTTAAAAGTGCCTTCCGTAATGACCCCCAAGAACGGAACAATGTTCTTGTGATTCAAGGTCTTCCAGAGGATGGCCTCGCTGGCGAACATCTAGCAGCCTGGATGTCAGATGGCCGTGAAGGGGCTCGATTAAAATGTTTCAGACCTCGAGGCATCGTCTCTGGTTGTCACCGTCTTTACACAGGATTTTCTTGATAGCGATGCCTTGGCCATCCATGACTGCCCTGGAGACCAATCCAAAGGCGCCAACACCGAGAACCTGCTCGTTGCGGATAGAAGGGCGTTTGATATATAAGTCACGAGGAAGATGCGCAGATTTCCTTGCCATGCGGTAGATTTGGGCACGCAGGCGACGCAATATTTCAGTATTTGGGTGTTTCGCGAGGAACTGGAGAGAACTCGGACATTACTGCAGCGCTTCGTAAAGGAGCGAGATTGCGCACCTGCCAAAGTAGCTCTATAACTTGTTCAGATTCGGTGCGATTGGGGAGTTCGTACAGCTCCGACTTTCTGCGACAGTAGAGAAGATGACACAAAAGGTCGCTCTCATCATCATTTATTACAATATGTGGAGCCAACAGGGATCGGTGCAGGTGGCATGGGTACTGGCAGAGATGTAGGTGAACGTCACGGAGGAAGAGAGAATCATCTTACTCTGTTCCCAAGGGTGACGAGTTCGTGTCTGATCGCAGGATGGTGAATGAGCTGCAATACACTGCCCCAGCCAATCCATTGGCTGGCTCTTTCCACCAACAGTTGCAGATCGCTGTGTTAGTCGAGTGAGTCGCTTGCGTCGATACAAAGGAAAGGGGCACACCTGCCATGAGAGCAGGACACCAGATGCACATACGTGTGCAGGAACAAGCGCTTGTCGGAGGTGAGCTGGTGCTGTATGTCGCACAGGTATACTGATATACCTTGTGGATGCGGAGACGCTTGAGGAAGTGCGAGCATTGTCTCCTGAGGTCTGAGCTTGGAAACGGGGCGCGTGATACATCGTTCCAGAGCTTGTTATCACTGTCCGCATACCAGCGACTGATCATATCGTCGAAGGGCGACGGATGGTCGTGCGGTACGTAGTATGGCTGGGGGGCGTTGATGTAGGGCGGGTGCATTGGGCAGATGGCCTGGAGAGGGCGGGCTGTCTTGTATCCATGGAGAATAAGAACAACGCAATGTCACGTCGTCACGTCACACAGAGCCGCATACCATGGTCATGTTTCCCGGGGAGGACGCTGTCGACCTTTATGCAGTCCTTTCTCTCGCCCCAGACGCCCCCCCGGAAGACATCCGCAAATCTTACCGCAGACTCGCCCTCGCTTGCCACCCAGACAGGCATGCCAGCGCGTCCGAACGCGTCCGCGCAGACGCGTCAAAGCGCTTCCAGCAGATCGGCTTTGCCTACGCCGTCCTCAGCGACGACAAGCGGCGCAAACAGTACGATCGGACGGGCACCACCGCGGAGTCCCTCCTCGATGCCGACGACGAGAGAGGGTGGGAGGCCTACTTCCAGGACCTCTTCGACCAGGTGACGCGCGGCCGACTCGACGAAATGAAGAAGGAGTACCAGGGTACGTGCTCCATCGACCACCCTCTCCCCCAGCCTCACTGCGTCCGCCCCAGGCTCTTCGGAGGAGGTCGACGACCTCGCAGCGGCATACCGCGAAACCGAAGGCGCCCTCGGCGAAATCATGAAACACGTCCCTCACTCGACCACGGACGACGAGCCGCGGTTCGTTCACACCATATCCAAGCTCATCGCCCAAGGTGACCTGCCCGACCTACCTCTTTGGCAATCCACGTCTAGGGATGAGAAGGCGAAACTCGTTCGGAAGAAACAGGCTGCGAAAGAGGCCGCGGAGGCAGAGGAGCTGGCCGAGGAACTGGGCGTTTGGGATGAGTTCTATGGCTCAGGCAAAATCGGTGCGCGCAAGGGGAAGGGCAAGCAGAAGGACGATCCTGCAGATGATGCAGACATTTCCGCCCTCCAAGCCCTCATTCAGCAGAGACAGAAAGCCAGAGAGGGCTTCTTGGACAACTTGGCAGCAAAGTACATGGACATGGAGGAGGAAGGGGCTTCGAAGAGGAAAAGTACAAAGGGGAAGAAGCGGAAAAAGAATACCGAACCTGATGAGTCCGAAGAAATCGAGTCCCCGCAGAAGAAGCCTCGACCTGTCCCCTCGGAGATTGGTGAGGAAGACCCTCTGGATACCCGATCCAAGCCCAAGCCTGTAAAGGCGTCAGGGAGGAAGAAAGGGACACGGGCCAAGAACTCAAAGTAACTCTTGACTCCCTCCTTGTCGTCCACTGTCAACCGTATCCTATCTTGCATTCCAGTCGATCGTTACATGGCATTCATTCCGCGTGTACTCGTACTACATGACTTGTCTTTACACATATCTCAGAGAGTCGATTCCCAAACTTCTCCGTGCTTGAACGATTGCAACCAGTTCTTTGATACACTCTTCCAACACGACCACATTGTCCAACAAGTGCGACAAGGTAATATGTGCAGGCGAACCTCTGCCCTCATGGGCTTCCGATGCTTTCGCATGTTTGACGTCTGGCCCTCCCCACCGGCTCCCGGCAGAGAACACATCTTCCTCGTCAGCCCCCCAGCCAGATGTTTGGGTTGGCACCCACAGGTCAGACGATTCAGAGGGCTGCAGTACGACGAATGCCTCGACGACGATCTCTCGTGTCTGCTGATAATGTGGGGCAAACGGTTTCGATACAGCGCCCTTGCCGCCCTCTCTAGGCGGTGTCTGAGGTGGTTCCGCATGCGTTCCAGACTTGTTCTTCCTCGGCGTGAGAAATGACACCAACGATGAAGACGCTGTCTTGGGTTTGGGCTTGGTCCGCTGCCCACCCGCGTCCGAGGGGCTTGAAGACGACGATACCGGGACAGGTGGTGTGCCCGAAAGCCCCACATCTACCGCAGGCTCGAGCGCGAGCGTGAGCGCGTCTGTTAAATTCTCCGAAAACAACAAGCCTTGTCGACGCTCAACGAGGAACCCGTCAAAGTGGTCCACGAGCTGGCGGTATCGCTCCAGCTGGCTAACGAGACCATGCAAGATTGTGTACACGATCGGGCGCGAGTTTTCGTCGAGTCGCGTGGCGGGAAGAATGTTGGTTTCCGTGGCGAGCCTTTCGTCGATCTCGAAATCGATGGAGTGGTCGTCTCGCAGATCGCCCTGTCTGTCGTTGTCCGACAGTGCTCTGGGCTGCGGTGCGTCGCTGACATTGCATGTGAGCCACCCTGCAACAGACCTGTTAGGACACAGCGCCAGTTCTGCCAATACGCCCGTCAGCGAGATGTTCGTTTTGGGCGAATTGGAGAAGAATCTGCGCAATAAATCCAAAAGAAAAGAAAGGATCGGGTCTTTGGCATTCAGATGATGTCTTTGTTTCGACCGGTTTTCAAGGTTTTCGTTGGCACTTATGTGAAAGCAGGAATGGGACTGGATTGACGAAAGAGCGTCGCACAAGTAGTGATCGTAACCCGTGCTGAAGGCGTCATCGTTGTGCGACGGATCGATGCGCGATACAAGCGCAAGGTAAAGGCCCATCTCGCGTTCGTGAGTGGAAGACGTTGTTTCCGGCTGTAAATAGGTTGGGGGAAGTGGCAGAAATACAGCTGGCGATCCAGGTTCAGCTTCTGCGCCAGGGTAAACAAATTCTTCACTGTCGCTATCGTCTTTCGAAGTCTCTGGAGGCACGAAGGGCACAACCATGGCAGGCTCGGGGTAGCTTGTAGCGTTCGTGGAACGAATGACCAAAATGAGACCATCTACGCAAACACGACACCGCTGTGTGAGCATCGTCTGAAAAAGTTGGAGCGCCGCAGTCACGGTAGCCTCGTTCTGCGAGCGCAGATTGGAGAGGATGAGATCTTTCAGAGTAAACCGTGCCACAGTGGTAAAGTATTCCGATTTCCGGCCCGCCTCCGGCGCATCCATTTCCAACAACAGCATCGCGCTACTCTTGCGCCGGTGCGCCTTCGTTGTATTGTCCAAAACACTGCTGGAACGAGACCGTGGCGGAACGTTGCTACTGAGGTTGAGCATCCCGTGAAGTCGATGACGCTGCTTGCCCATCTCCTCGCTATCCTCACTCATAAGGAAGTCCACCAGGAGGTTCGAGAGCTGACCATTTTCAAGGGTTCGTATCATGATATCGATGTAGGACATCACAGCAACAGCGCTGCCGTCCGCATCGGAGCACTCGAGAATGGAAGGGTATAGTACGTTTTCCAGGAATATAGTCCTTACAGCATCAAGGATGGACTGTACGATGGATGCACCAACAAGACTCGGCGGAGCGGACGCATCGTCCACAGAATCGCGAGCGACATTTCGCCGGATAATGTCCTGTAGGAACTCGAGAAGTTTGAGGAAGTGATCCAGACGTGCTCTGAAGTCGGGATTGGTAGACTCCTCGAGCCCGATCGCACGATTCTTCTCTCCCTGAATCTCTGCGTCTTCCTTTTCCTTGTCGGTCGCTGGTCCAGTGCTGCCGATGATCATCCCCGCTGGGGTGGTATCTTGGGTCACTGGTGAACGAACTTCGAGCTTGGTGGGTAGTAGGGAATAGACAGCGCCCAGACCTGCACCCAGGACATCGGAGAAGTCACCGTCGACAATGTACTCCGCAAGAGCGAGCGCGGCGTCCGAGACAGGATCTCCGGCTACGTGACCAGACCCTGTTTCCCTTCGTTTGTGGGCAGGACCTCCAGGGGACATGGCCACATCCATCAGGAAAAGAAGTCCTGCACGTGCAAAATCACCAATCTGGCCCTCTCGGTGCACGAAACGAAGAAGATAATTGAACAGCAAGAATTCGTACTCTGGCTTTCGTGCAGCAGATGTTATGGTCGCTTGTGACGGGGTTGGGGACGGAGCATGCCTTGAACCATCGCCGGGCCGCTCAGATACCCCCCCCTCCTCCTCCTCCTCCTCCTCCTCCTCGTCTTCTTCCTCGACTGCGAACAGAGGCTCCGGACGATACCAGTGTTTATCGTGAAAGAATATCATGAGCAGTTCCCGATGGGTACGAATACGGCTGCACAATATGCAGAGCAGGTTAACCACTGCACAGAACGTGTGAGCCATGAGTCCGGCTCACGCACGAAAAACACACAGTCTAATTCATATTCTGAAGGCTGGCTCCGTACAGCGTTCTTGGCAGCTCCCATGGCTCTATTGCGACCATCCAGCTGTTCTTGTATGTCATCTCCGACACAATTGCGGAGAAGCCTAAGCACAGCCCTGTGAACGGCGGAGTGGACGAGAAATTGTTCGTCCATCAGGACGACCATGTTCTGCACGGCGCGGAGAACCTCTGCTTGTATTCCCGAGGGGCGATCGGGTTCGCTAAGTCGAACCAGCGTACCGAGCACGTCTACACGAAGTTGTTAAGAGCTTGCCCCTTACCGCGGCAAAAATCTGACCGTTCTTCAGGAGGTATTCTAAGCAAGCGCCGGTACCACTTCAAGAGGGTTAATCGAAGCAAGGTGAGTGTAGGAGAAGAGCGCACGGACCCTTCCTCCGTGCGCGATGATTCCCATACGAGTGCATCAACCATAGATTGGAGATGAGCCGGTACGGTTGTCGACTCGATCCCCTTCATTAGCTGTCGTTCATCAGGGTGTTCCAACGTGGTCTACACGACGGCCTGTGCGAATGAGCCCGGGACAAGGAGTGGATGACGGACAAACCTTGATTAGGTCCCATGATTTGTTGAAATCGCCTGCATGATCATGCAGTGGCTTTGGGGACGGTTGGCTGCCGGTTCTCAAGAACTTGGAGAAGTAGTCCATCGGCGTGTGGATGTCGTGACCAAGAGAGACCGTCCACGTGACACTACGAGTCACACTAGCACTCACATCCTGCTCGCGGATTATCGTCAGGATCGAGATGTCTCGGCGGAGTTCACACTCTTGGTATGGCTGCTCGGCCGCCCCGCTCTACATGGTATTGGGTTTCCTTTGGTTGGAATCCCGATCCGTTCACGAACTTGGAATGATAATTCATCGTCAAAACACGACCAACAAACAAACTGCAGAGCATCAGTCACTACGCTCATAGTTGGTTTCAATATTAGTCTCCAGCTCCATCTGTGTCGCATGCTTCGTGGGCAAATGACAATCGTGTTTGTCTCAAGTTGGTTTTGGATTTAGAAGCAAGCCGAGGGGTGGGTGGTAACAGTTCCTTTGGAAGTATTGGTGGCTTGAGCGTTGTTATCGGTTTCAGTGGTTTGACGCTTCTTGCAGTTCCTTGATGATGCACTGAACTGGGTGGGAAAGAATGACACGGTTGTAGTTGCATGTCAGGACGCTCATTCAAGGACTCGGGCGTGGAAGGTCGCAGCCCATCGACACTCTGTGCAAACACCGACCGTATGGTCGTAAACGGGTTGCGTAGTTTGGAAAGACTTGTCCTGGACTTGGCCAATGCAAATTCACTCTCGATCTTGGGTCGTTTGCGTGTAAACTGGCGCACCATGTCCTCCACGGCGTCTGAATCGCGTTTGTGCAAGCGAGTGCGATCGACTTTGAGGGTGCTGTCTGGAGCTGGTTGCGGTCGTCGCGAGTTTGCATTGTCCGAGCAACTGCCCAGAGGGGGGTAGGTCTTCCACGGAGGGGGGAGTCGAGCGATGGCCAGTGGATCCAGCTTGGCGCCGTTGGAGGATTGTACGGCGTGTGCAGACAGGGGGAGGATGCTCTTTCTCGACCTGTTCTGCGCTGGCGCGTCCTCGTAGAACAACGAGACGCTGGATGCGCTTGTCGGCTGGTCGACCGGGGGGACGGGTACGGGGGAAGCGGACACGGATGGGATCGGTTCGCTCTTGGCCTGTTTTCGGAGAGGTGGCATAAAGACGACGGTGTGTTCTGCGGACGATAGGGTCCGAATGGAAGCCGAAGTAGCGAGGGGAGTCGCCTTGTTTGGACGAGACGGAGAATGGCCGAGTTGATCTATATGCACACGAAAGACCGACTCGGGGGGGCAGGAATAGAGCGAGATCGGTTCTGGCGCAGAGAGCGCAATCTTCTCGAGGGTGCAGACAGCGAGGGAGAGGGGAGCGGGGTGGAAGAGGGTCTTGTTGTCAGAGGGACGGAATGAGGAGAGGGACGCGTCGACTGCGGACGGGGTGCAACGGGTGAAGCGCAAGTCTGCGAGGGTTAGGTCGGGACGGGGCGGGGCGCGGGAAGAGCGGAGAGGGACACACCGATGGCAGAAAGGAGGGGAAACCTTTGGAGGACGAGGAGGACGCGGTCATCGATGTTGGGGCAGCCGTGGAGGCTGAGGAGCCTGAGGGCGCACGCGGCGGTGTCATCGAGGGCGCGGGCGGAGATGGCGCAGCCGCGGAGATCGAGGGCGAGGAGGCGGGGGAGGGAGAGGCCGCGGAGGGCGTCGTCGCGGAGCTGGGGGCAGTTTGGGAGGGCGAGGAGGGTGAGGAGGGCAAAGTCGGGGGAGGGCGGGATGCCGTGGAGGAGGACGAGGGCGGGGTGTCGGAGCGGGACGGCGATGTCGTGCAGACCCGGCGGGAGGGGGTGGGCGAGCTGGGCGAGTGCGGCCCAGAGACACGGGTCGGCCGCGCCGGGTTGGAGGGCGTCGAGGAGGGCGGGGGAGGGGTGTATGCGGTGGGCCGGCCGGGGCAGGCTCGCCGGGAAGCGGGCGAGGACGCGGAGGCACAGCGCGACGAGCATCTTCACACGCATCTTGTCCACCGACTCCCACTTCGCCGCTGGCGTCGATTTTTTCGCTCCTTGACCACCACCGCCGCTCGTTTGCACGACATGGCCCACCACCCCTACCCACAGCCCATCCGCCAGGACTACGACAACGACTCCGAGAGCGCGTCCCCCTACGCGAGCACAACACGACTCGCCACCGGTCCGTCCCCTTCTCCCCCGCTCGCCTGCTCTCACCCCCTCCCAGACGCTCCTTCTGATGCTGGCCATGCCTACGCCCCCTCCGTCTGCTCACACGCCAGCCAGCCGTACGGCTCCCCCTTTGGCGACCCCGGCCAGGGCGCGTATCCCTACCCCGCTTGGGCCCCCGACAGGCAGATCCCCATCTCCATGGAAGAGATCGAGGACATCTTCCTCGACCTCACCCACAAGTTTGGCTTCCAGCGCGACTCCATGCGCAACATGGTCCGTCTCCCCCTCCTTCCCCTTCCCGCTCTCACCTCTCCCCCAGTTTGATTTTCTCATGCAACAACTCGACTCCAGGGCTTCCCGCATGAGCCCGAACCAAGCCCTCCTCACCCTCCACGCAGACTACATTGGCGGTCAACATGCAAACTATCGCAAGTGGTATTTCGCCGCACAGCTCAACCTCGACGACGCCGTCGGCCAGTCCCAGAACCCCGGCCTCCAGCGTCTCAGGAGCGTCAAAGGCGCCGTCAAAACGCCTAGTTCAAAGCACCTCGACAGCGCCCTCAACCGTTGGCGCAACGCCATGAACAGCATGAGCCAGTACGACCGTCTTCGCCAAATCGCCCTCTATCTCCTCTGCTGGGGCGAGGCAGGCAACGTTCGCTTCGTCCCCGAATGCCTCTGTTTCATCTTCAAGTGTGCCGACGATTACTACCGTAGCCCCGAGTGCCAGAACAGCGTCGAGCCTGTCCAAGAGGGCCTCTACCTCGAGACAATCATCAGGCCTCTCTACAAATTCATGCGTGATCAGGGTTACGAGGTCGTCGACGGCAAATTCGTCCGTAGGGAAAGGGATCACGACCAGGTCATCGGCTACGACGACATCAATCAGCTCTTTTGGTACCCAGAGGGTCTCGCCCGCATCGTGCTCGACAACAGCGTCCGTCATTTTTATTCCACTCTTCTCCCAGCCTCACCACTTTCTAGACTCGCCTGGTTGATATATCCCCCACCAAACGCTACTTGAGCCTCCGCCGTGTCGACTGGAGTAGGGTCTTCTTCAAGACATACTTTGAGAAACGTTCCACCGCACATCTCCTCGTTAATTTCAACCGTATCTGGATCCTCCATATAGCATTCTACTGGTTCTATACTGCCTTCAACTCCCCCAAAGTCTATGCGCCCCCCAACAAGCAGTTCCCGTCTCCTGCTATGACTTGGTCTGCCACCGCCTTGGGTGGTGCCGTTGCCACCCTCATCATGATCTTTGCCACTCTTGCCGAGTTCATGTACATTCCCACTACCTGGAATAACGCCTCGCACCTCACCACACGCTTCATCTTCCTCCTCGTCATCCTCGCTTTGACAGGTGGTCCGACCGTCTACGTTACCATCGTCGAGAACCAGCCCAGTCCTACCAACTCCCAAATACCGCTCATAGTAGCCATCGTCCAATTCTTCATTTCCGTCGTGGCCACTCTTGCGTTTGGTTTGTTCCCCTCGGGTCGAATGTTTGGCGACCGTGTTGCAGGCAAGTCGCGCAAGTACATGGCCTCGCAGACCTTCACTGCGTCCTATCCTGACCTTTCTCGTCCTGCGCGCACCGCCAGCATCATGCTTTGGCTGCTCATTTTTTGCTGTAAATTTGCCGAGTCCTATTTCTTCCTGACCAGTTCCTTCAGTTCTCCCATTGCCGTCATGGCGCAGACAACCGTCCAAGGCTGCAACGACAAGTACTTTGGTACGGCTCTGTGCTCCCATCAAGTTGCCTTCACACTGGCGATCATGTACGTCATGGACCTCGTCTTGTTCTTTCTCGATACGTACCTCTGGTACATCATCTGGCTTGTTGTCTTCTCCGTTGGCCGGTCTTTCTCCCTCGGGCTTTCTATCTGGACGCCGTGGAAAGATGTCTACACTCGCATTCCCAAGCGCATTTATGCCAAGCTGCTCGCCACCGCGGAAATGGAAGTCAAATACAAACCCAAGGTGCTCGTTTCACAAATCTGGAATGCCGTCATCATTTCCATGTACCGTGAACATCTCCTGTCGATAGATCATGTCCAACGGCTTCTCTACCACCAAGTCGACAGCGCGGACGGTCGTCGGACGTTGCGTGCCCCACCATTCTTCACCAGCCAAAACAATCCAAGCTACAAGGGTACCTACTTCCCGGCGGACGGCGAAGCGGAGCGACGTATCTCATTCCTTGCCTCGTCTCTTACCACTGCGCTTCCAGAGCCTCTGCCTATCGATGCCATGCCCACGTTCACCGTTCTTGTGCCTCACTACTCCGAGAAAATCCTACTGAGTCTCCGAGAAATTATCCGTGAAGAAGATCAGAACACCCGCGTCACGTTGCTCGAGTACTTGAAGCAGTTGCATCCAATTGAATGGGACAATTTTGTCAAGGACACAAAGATCCTTGCCGAGGAGTCAGATCATGCAGACGGTACCTCGACTATCAACGAAAAGACCAAGGCGGACGATCTACCCTTCTACTGTATTGGCTTCAAGACGTCTTCTCCGGAATACACCCTTCGTACGCGTATCTGGGCCTCGCTCCGCGCTCAGACGCTCTACCGTACCGTTTCCGGCATGATGAATTACTCCAAGGCTATCAAGCTTCTTTACCGCGTGGAAAACCCCGACATTGTATCCATGTTTGGGGGCAACACGGAGAAGCTCGAGCGGGAATTGGAGAGGATGTCGCGGCGCAAGTTCAAGTTTACCATCTCGATGCAGCGGTACTCCAAGTTCAACAAGGAAGAGCAGGAGAATGCCGAATTCTTGTTACGTGCATACCCCGATTTGCAGATCGCCTTCCTCGACGAGGAAGCTGGGCCCAAGGGCAGCGATCCCCGTCTGTTCTCGGTCTTGATTGACGGTCACTCAGAGTTTGACGAGAAGACTGGCAAGCGTAAACCAAAGTTTCGTATCGAGTTGCCCGGTAACCCTATACTTGGCGACGGGAAATCCGACAACCAGAACCATGCCATCGTCTTCTACCGTGGCGAGTACCTCCAGCTCATTGATGCCAACCAAGACAATTACCTGGAGGAGTGCTTGAAGATTCGTAATATTCTGGGGGAGTTTGAAGAATACTCTGTTTCTGGTCAAAGTCCCTATGCACAATGGGGTCACAAGGAATTCAAGAAGGCCCCTGTCGCCATCGTCGGTACTCGGGAGTACATCTTCTCGGAGAACATTGGTGTATTGGGTGACGTTGCGGCAGGGAAAGAACAAACGTTCGGTACCATGACCGCTCGTGCTCTGGCTTGGATCGGAGGCAAGCTTCATTACGGCCACCCCGACTTTTTGAACGCAATCTTTATGACGACACGAGGTGGTGTTTCAAAAGCACAAAAGGGACTTCACCTTAATGAAGATATTTTCGCTGGTATGAACGCCTTTGGACGAGGTGGACGAATCAAGCATTCAGAATACTACCAGTGCGGCAAGGGCCGTGACCTCGGGTTCGGAACCATCCTTAATTTCCAGACAAAGATCGGTACTGGTATGGGAGAGCAGATGCTCAGTCGCGAATACTATTACCTTGGTACCCAACTCCCAATTGACCGGTTTCTCACCTTTTACTACGGACATCCTGGCTTCCACATCAACAACATCCTCGTCATCTATTCCATCCAGGTGTTCATGGTCACGTGTGAGTAGTTTGCGTGATCTACTTTGGTTTTTTCGTGTTTAACGCGACGTAGTACTGTACATCGGGACTCTGAACAAGCAATTGGCCATTTGCCAGGTAGACTCTCAAGGCAACGTGCTCGGTGGTCAGCAAGGAAGCGGATGTTATAACCTCATACCTGTCTTTGACTGGATCAAGCGATGTATCCTTTCCATCTTCTTGGTGTTCTTCATTGCTTTCCTGCCGCTGTTCCTCCAAGGTATGTGTGACCGGTGTTTGCGCTTTTGTCACCCTTAATTCCGTCATAGAGCTCGTCGAGCGTGGAACTGGAAAAGCCTTGCTGCGTCTTGGCAAGCACTTTTTATCACTTTCCCCAATTTTCGAAGTCTTTTCAACCCAGGTATACTCTCAAGCCATCCTCAGTAACTTGATGTTTGGGGGTGCGCGATACATTGCCACAGGCCGTGGGTTTGCGACGACTCGTATCTCGTTCAGCATTCTGTACTCACGCTTTGCTGGGCCGAGCATCTATATGGGGATGAGGAATTTGATTCTACTCCTCTATACCTCCCTTTCCATCTGGATACCACACCTGATCTACTTTTGGTTTTCGGTCCTCTCGTTGTGTATCGCGCCGTTCGTCTTCAACCCTCACCAATTTTCCTTTGCCGACTTTATTATCGACTATCGCGAATTCTTGCGATGGATGTCTCGAGGAAACTCGAGAACGAAGGCGAGCAGTTGGTATGGGTACTGTCGACTCTCCAGGACGATGATCACTGGTTACAAGAAGAAGAAACTTGGTCATCCATCAGAGAAACTGTCTGGTGACGTGCCGCGCGCAACATGGAGAGCGGTTGTCTTTTCCGAAGTCATCTGGCCGATCTGCATGGCAGCCATCTTCGTCATTGCCTACATGTTCGTCAAGTCCTTTCCAAGCACCACTGGGCAGCCAAATCCTAGTCCTCTTGTCCGTATTGGCGTGGTCGCGATCGGCCCTGTGGTATGGAATGCTGCTGTTCTATTGGCACTCTTCTTTATATCACTGCTGCTGGGGCCCATGTTCGAGAAATGGACCAAGTTTGCTTCTGTGATGGCCGCGCTCGCTCACTTCCTTGCGCTTGTTGGCTTGATTGCGTTCTTTGAATTTTTCGTATGTGATTTCATTGTCTTTACTTCCACTCTTTCTCACGTTTGGGCCCAGTGGTTCCTCGAACTTTGGGATGCATCACATGCAGTCCTCGGCGTCATCGCGATCATCGCCATCCAGCGTGCGATCCAAAAGATTCTTATTTCTGTCTTCCTCTCCCGTGAGTTCAAACACGACGAAACGAACCGTGCTTGGTGGTCAGGTAAATGGTACGGCCGCGGACTAGGTAACTCTGCGATATCCCAACCCGCCCGCGAGTTCATTGTCAAGATTGTGGAGATGTCACTGTGGAGCTCAGACTTTTTGCTTGGTCACATTCTCCTCGTCATATTGACGGTGCCTGTCCTTATCCCCTTTTTTGACAAAGTGCACTCGACGATGCTCTGTAAGTAAATCCAAATGCTTGCTTGATACTGTCCCTAACATCGGATGACAGTTTGGTTGCGGCCTTCCAAGCAGATTCGTGCACCTCTGTATTCTACCAAGCAGAAGAGGCAGCGCCGCTGGATCGTGAGTGCATTGTGTGATTTGAACCGATGGAGTATTCATCATGCCCCCCAGATCATGAAATACACTGTGCTGTACGTCATGGTCGTTGCTGGTCTTGCATCGTTGCTCGTTTTGCGTCAGTGTCATGTTCTCTTGGATACAGCGATTCATTCACTCACGCGCTGCATAGCCCCGATTTTCCGGGACCATATCACGCTTCACTGCACCTTGTGCCAGAACATTTGAGTTAACGACTATGTCGACATGCTAGTTATATACCACGGACTGACCCCGGGCAATTTATCAGCGCAGCCTGCGCGGCCCATTTCATGTTCTGATCTGCCGGAATTCAGACCTATTTAGTTGACGTGTACATCTTCGATAGACTTTTTTGACTGCTTGATGTATCATAGCAGGACTTTCAGGTTATGTAATACGCTGGTGCACAGGAGACGCCGTCACGGGACTTGCTCATTTGAGCCATACCCCAATGGATCTGATGGATTCGCCCAAGGATCTCACTCCATATTATGGTGCGCTACATACGGCGAATAAAGCAGCGAATGTCCTCGTATATCTAGCATGTAGCGAGCGGTGTTATGGGACCTCGCTGATCAGGACCACGACGACAGTAACGCTGGAACTCAATGTCAATACCAAACACTCTGCCAGACTGCAAAAAGATGTCTCTTACTCGTCGACCTTCTGTATGCAAAAAGGAATCTGATCAACACAACGTCCAAGTCAAATCATGTCAACTACGTACCCCGCCACGATATACCATACCCTCTCGCGCTGCCTCCCCTGTCAGGTCATGTGTCAAACCAAGCGACGGCAGGCGTTGGAAGGACCTACGTTCAAACGGACTCGCACGCTTCCGATCCCGCATACACACCTGCGCGTATTGGACAATCCGATCTGCCATAGATTGAACTTGATCGTCCTCTGATCCGCCCGCCCGGGCGATCAGCGAACATATCGTCACGAGTTCTGCAGGGAACACATTGTCAGACAGGCCGTCCGTCTAGAGGCGACAACATACACCGGGTGAGCATTGACAGGGAACTACAACAAAGGATGACCTACGTAAGCGATGACGATGTCGCCGTGTCGGAGCGTCACTTCGTGCTGCGCGGCCGCGCTTGGAGGGTCTAGATAATAGCTGTTGATGCTCTCGCTCTCGGGGTATTTGGTGAGTTGGCTGGAGCGCGAGGATGAACGGGGTGGGCGCAAAAAAGGCGTCACGTTGGACGCACAAGGGACAATTGAAGTAGTGCGTCTGAACGGGCTCTCTGTAGAACACGGAAGACGATCGTATGATCAGGAAGCCGCTGTCACCTAAACTGGAGGAGGGCTATTGAACGGTCCGTAGATGAACGTGCAATTGATCCGGCTCACTTTGCAGAGCGGAGGACACCAGAAGAGGCGTTGAGCGTCAACAAGCATGCCGTACTGGATCCTGTGGGCAGAATGTGAGCGAAACCGACAGGCACGGAGCGAGTGCATGCGCGAACCTGCTTCGACGAGTTTTTCTCGCATGACGCGACGGTACGCGAGGTCGAGGCACTCGTAGGGGGTAAGTTCCCAACCGCGGGCGTCCTGGTGCCGTTCGTGATCCTGGGTAGGATCAATCTCTGGCTCCCCTGCCCACGAGTCGCACGAGTAGTTGTGCGCATGGTACATCAACGCCTGAGCAAACAGCGAGGGGTCGACGCCCGACTCGACCCATCCGCCCACGCCGTCAGCTACGCCGAACGCGACGCCCTGAAGAGGGCAGGCTGAGGTGAGCGGGGACGGTGGGAGAAGGCGGGCTTACCTACCGAACCATTGCGCATCTACAAAGAGGGTGAGCAAACGACGCAAAGGCATAGACTCAAGAAACATGCCTGGGTGTGATAAAGGAAGTCCTCCCCCGCGTCTTTTGGGGCCAGGCGCTTTGGACGGACGAGCATGGCGTCCCTCCATTTGCCAAGCTGCGAACCGGCAGAGAAGGCGGCATGGAAGCGGGGCAGACTTGGGTCCGAAGGTTTTGCAGCCCAGCTCACGCCTATATGAAATTTAAATGGACGGGCAACGGTGGAGCTGGACCTGGACGAGGAGGAGCAACACGATGTCCTGTAAGGGCGGCCATGGGCGAGCGAGCGAAACATTAATTCCACGGGCCGGCTGGCGACACACATGAGCACTGCTACTGGCGATACTAGTCAATGAATCCTCATTCAAACTTTCATCCATCATCCATGGTCGGCATGCCCAGTGCGCACCCTGGGTATCCTTGCACTTAATTCAATAACAAAGTGGGTTGGCTGGCAGTTTGTCGGTTGTTTTCAGGCTTTCAGTGGTGCAAGGGCTCACTGTGAGGAACGCTATTCTGATGAGATCACACTCGATAGAGTAGTCCTGGTCAGTGTTGACTCCATATTATGCTTCGAGTACATGATCTCTGATCACGCAAGCTTTCAATGTTTCGCTTGTTTAGGTACTGCATCATGGGCACGCGAATAGTTGGACCACATAACTTTCCAGTCCATCTCTAGCGTCCCTTCTCCCGGCTGGCCGCGATCAGAAGCAATACCAGCCCATCCAACTGCCCGCTCGTAGCATGCCAGGGCATGCTCCATCTCACCGCCTTGCTCACGGAGAATCCCCATCAGGTTCCATGCCTCCGCAGCAGTACGACGTGCGTCACGCACCAACGCCGTCGCTGGCTTCCGCATGGCGTGAGACTTGGCGAACAACGGGAGGAGAGGAGCATCCGGCGCGGGTGTGTGAACAACTCCTTTTGCGTCGGGTGGCAGGAATGGTAGGCCGGTGAGGGCCAAGGCGACACGCTCAGAAGATTCTGCGGCTCTCGTCAGGTAGTCAAAGGATGACTGCCGGGATGACCGAAGGGCGTAGAGTACCTCGGCAAGGTGGATGGAGATCAGGGAAGAGCGGTGGAGAATGTATAGCGAATGCAACGTTTGAGGAGGCGAAGCGGCCGAGATGTCTGGGGGAGAGGGGATGGTACGCAACAGGGCGAGGGCAGCTTCTTGAATTTGCCGAGCCTGCATTAATTCACGAGACGTAGAATAATAAGCGGATAATGAGACTAGTGTGGATGTGAGTATCCGTTGCGCCGACGGAGATGAAGGTGTAGACTGAGCTATAGTGGGTACACCACCCTCGGTCTGTCGGGTTCCTTGTGACAAACCGAGTGAGCGCGTCCACCATGCAAGTGCGTCGTTGGAACCCCCAAGTCTGAAATTGAGATCTCCAAGTTTCGAAGCAATACGAGCGGCGTCCAGCCCTTTGGCGGGAAGGCCAGCCCAGACGCGTTCGTATTTCGAGCGAGCTTCAGACAAGGCCTCTCTTGTTCCGATGCGCTCCAGTATTGCAGCATGGTGAAGGATGAGTTCATTAATTGTCTGCGGACGCAATTTCCCGGACGTCATCTTGGTTTCGGCGATCTTGGTCGTCATGTCCAGGCAATTCTGAGCAAAATCCAAGCGAGCGTCGACGACCTTGAGGCTGTCTTTGCCCCCGGTGTTTGAAAATGTGGTAGAACCTACGCCCCAATTTTCTGCCATCCACGAGCCGCGTAGGAGATGCCTTGCTCTGAAGCCAAGAGCGGGGTCCGTTCCCCCGTGTTCGCCACCCGTCCACCTCTCTGCATCCCGGTCCCATTCCCAGCGTCGAATTTCATCATCCCGATCTGGCGCAAGTTCGACTGATTCTACCCATGAATGGGTGCCTTCGAAAATTGTCCAACCAGTGATTCCGAGGCCAAGGACGCCGATAAGAGAGAATTTGAGGAGACGGGAGAGTACACTGATGGCCGTGCCGGCCGAGGTGACAAAGTGGTCCTGGATGGGCTGTGGGCTCTCCCTGGATTGGTGGCGGCGGCGGGGAAGGGCAGGGACAGGTCGAACCGCGCGCCTTGGCACACACCGGAGTATTGGTGGCATGGTCATTGTTACTCCTACTATACCTTCGAGGGGACTGACCCACAGGTCACGTGCAGAGTCACTGGCCACGGACTAACTATGATCAGCTGCTGTCGACACGCCCCAGTCATGTGTGCGGACAGCCCTTCGCCACGTCTCATAACCATGACATGACTGGCCTGCAGCCACATATCATTCCACCCTCTCGTTGGTGTCATCCGCTCGCGAAGTGAATTACCGGTGAGCGTCTAGATGGCAAATCACGATGGACGACAGATGCAGGGTACATGCATCCATCTTTTTGCCAGACCATATAAAAGAGGTGGTGCATTTTTCCCAGCTCTTCACACTCCTGTTTCTTCAGAGTGCCCCTGGTGTGCATTGGCGCCTCAGCTATGATCCTTCTTTCGTTCCTTCTTCTCTTCACCCCCTTAGCCCTCGCAGTTCTGACCGGTCCTTTCACGACCACCGCTAAGAGGAATTACAGCCCTTTTGTCAGCACAAATGGTGCGTCATTCTCAGTAAACGGCAGGCGAGTACACGTGCGCTTCTCTTGCCACGTCCAATTACCGACCGCATTGATTTGCAGTGATCTCAGGTACATCGGTACGAATGCCTACTGGTTGCCCGTCCTGAACACGGATGAAGACATCTGGTACACTCTTGGCAACATTTCTGCTCTTGGAATCAAAGTCGTGCGGCTTTGGGCATTCAATGGTAAGCTTTTCGTTTCCTGCATTGGACCTGGTCTTTTATTGGGAAAACAAGACGTCGACACTGTCCCGGTGAATGGAACATGGTTCCAACTTGTTCAGAATGGGACCGCATCCATCAACGACGGCCCGAATGGTCTCCAAAAACTTGACACCGTCGTCCACATGGCTGAACAACAGGGACTTTACCTTATCTTATCCCTCACCAATAACTGGTATCCCCTCCCTCTCTTGAACAGTACCGCGCAGCCTACAAACAACACTGTGGTCGCTCGCGATGTCACCCCTGGAACTAACAACTCACTGCCACGCAACTACTTGTCCAATGATTACGGTCAGTGTCTATCTTATCCACTTGAGTGTACGCTTTTCATGACGAGATAGGTGGCATGGACCTGTATGTCCGCCAATTTGGATTCGATACTCACGATCAGTTCTATACAAATCCATCCATCCTGAATACTTTCATGAATTTCACAACTCAAGTAGTTTCTCGATACGTCAACAGTCCCGCAGTTTTCAGCTGGGAGCTTGCGAATGATCCAAGGTTTTACCTTTCTACATACAAAGAACTATGTCGCTAACCCATTGGATCATCAGGTGCAACTCCACCCTCCCTGCAAGTCCGAACTGTACTACAGAGACCATCACTGAGTGGCACGCTACTGTAGCAGCCCACATTCGTTCTGTTGATCCTAACCATCTTGTTTCTGCAGGGTGAGTACGGCGGCTTCCAAACGAGGCACAAACAGTGACTGGTACGCGATAGAACATCGGGCTTTTTCTGCACAGACTGTCCCAAGCTGTATCCCCTGAAGTCTGCTCCTGCTCCTGCACCATCTCCCGCTCCAGGGAAAAGAAAGCGCAACAAGGCTGTTCCGGTATCAACGGAGCAGATACTCCGTGAACGCGCCGAATCAAGACGGCGCAACCGGGAGGCCGCCAAACGCGCAGGAACCCTTAAACAAGACGGCGTACGTATCAGAGGGCGCTGGGTAGCTACGGGTAAATTTTCCAGATCCTCCCAGATTTCGGTCTATTCAGCCATCGCCTAGCCACTCGACGACAAGAAAGTCAGAACGCTGGCCCAATCTATGACGGGTCATATGGGGTCGACAGTCAAGATATTATGAATATTCCTAACATTGGTTTCGGCGGCTTCACACTTTTCCCCGATCAGCAATCCTATGGTCCCGCAGAGCCATACTGGGACTCCTACACAAACACAGTGAACTCGGGCACTGACTGGATCCTCAAGCAAGCTCAGTCCGCAGCTGCGTAAGTCTGTCGCCCGTCTGTGTGAAATAAAAAGCCTAACATTGTGACACTCACCAAGCGTTGGAAAGCCCTCAGCACTCACAGCCTTCGGTTTAGTGACTCAGCAAAATGCAGCAGATTTCGTTCCCTTCAACATGACGACTGCACCATATGCCTCTGATACTTGTATGTGATTTTAAGAAGCCTAGCTGACACTGCGACCACTTCCACGTTCCATAGCATCTAATTCTGGCTCGACATATGGTGTGACGAACCAGCAGCAGGCAGATGCCTACTCGTCTTGGTTCAACAGTATGTGCTGCTGCTTCGTGTTCGAACTAAGTAATTCACTATCGAAACTAACTTAGCTGGAATCACCTCCGGACTAGGAGGCATTGTCGAGTACCAGGTTTGAACGGTCTGCCCTGCTACCCTGCTTTGGATACTGAGCTGCTTGCGTGCTGACAGTGGGGCGAATCGAATTTGACGGCGGAAACCGGCACGACGATTTCACCCGGAGTCACTGGCATTTCGCAAGATCCTCAAACCACCCCGACTTCTCCAAGTGATGATACGACAGGAATTTCACCTAACGATGGTTACAGCAAGTGAGTTATTTCCGGGACGCGACCTCCTGCGATGCTTAACTTGATTCGCAGCATCGGGAACGATGCTGTCCAACAAGTCACGCAAACAGCTGTTGAACAGATCGCGGCCGACTGAAACCGAATGGATAACTCTCGCCGGTCTCGGTGTAGACCTCAAAGTAGGTTTTCATGGGCTTCGCGATTAAGCTTTATGTTCTGGGTGAAACTTTTGAGCCAGAAAAAAAGTGGACCATGTTACTATGATGATATTCTCATGGAATGACCAGCTATTTTACGAACCGTAACTAATGTAGAGTGGCGATGGACAGAATCGTGAACTGCAGGTTTATTTGTGACAGTGCTCAAAAAGAAAAACTTAGCGTAACGTGACCGTATCTTCCGGCTAGCCAGGGTGCTTACATAAAATTTTGCGGTGTCTGAATTGTTCACACTGCCACACAGTAAATTCCGAGCCACCACACTAGGACATTCTCGACGCGATGGTGGTAGGCGCTTGGCTGTAAATGCGCAAAACATCATTGTAGTAATCATTTTTTGGCGATATGGCGGCGTGAGGAATTCACGTGATGGTTGCGCTCATTGGTTGGCAGCACCGCTATGGAGTTGACTGATAATCCGGGACCCGCACGGCGCGCGACAAGCATCAGCGGAGCTGCTTGGGTAATCAATGCAACAACGACCACGATAGTGGTACTTGGGTGATGAATGCTGTATGCCGCGCCAAGGAGGAAGAGGATTGTGGTCCAAATCTCGTGGTTCTGGCTGGTGAGCAACCTTTCCTTGAGACGCTTGGGCCAATGCCGCATGTGTTGATGGCAGCAGCGAGGACAACTCGGGGCTGGGACGCCACGACATCGGTGACGATGCTGCTGGTTGGGCTTCCAATGTCACACCGCCACGGTTAGTACGAGGGGCAGGCGGCGCAGGGACGCCTGATACACGTGCCATGACGACGACAATGGCCTGATATGGGCTGCCACAGACGACGACGAGGGCATGCCCTTGTCCAGTGCGACAATGACAGCGGTGGCATGTGCCCGGACACCACGACATTGACCACGATGGCACCACCCGGGTGGCCAATGCCATACTGTCGCGACAGCAAGGAGAACGCCACTGGAGCGCCACGCGCCGTAACGACAATAGCACACCAATGGTTAGTGCCAGACCACCACGACATTGACGACGACGGCACTCGGGTGGCTAGTGCCAATGCGCAACGTTAGCATTAGCGGTGCGCCAATGGCCACTCCCATGGTGGACACAATGACAATCCATGTGCGGGTACCAACTCCGACACATTACAAGAGGGTTGTGATTATATCGCAACGAGTAGCTACGTGTTGCTAAGTACATCGAAGGCACAGTAAATATATATTCCTCCATGATATTATGGGCTTGCATTGTGCATCGTTGGTGATGCACAATACGAGCCTTATCATGGGGAAAGGTCACATGGGAGCAGGGATTGAGGGAACATGATTAGTCTGGTGAACACGATGCAAGTCCCTGCCGCCTTTGTATCGTACTAGTGCATCAACTTGCACTGTGTGACTAGCATACTCAGGCATTCGCTAGCAACCTCTGCGGGAACGTCTCCGAGTCGACTCGCCTGGCTTCGAGCATGACCAATCTGCCACGGTCGTTTATCACGTGACTGGGTGCAACTAAAGCGTGACCACATTCAAGCTTGCCAGTGACGTCGAGTCTGGACATGAAGTTCTTTATTGACAACCTGCCTGTACGTGTTTCTCCGTATTTGCTTTGGACGGACACAAATTCTCCTCCATTTCGTTCAGATCGTCTTTCCTTATGACCGAATTTATCCTGGCGAGTCGTTCTATAATTTGGTAGTGTCAAACTAATCACGCTCTCAGAACAATATGCGTATATGTGCGATCTCAAGCGGACACTTGATGCTACAGTATGTTTCAAGCCACATTGTAAGATGTAGTCGCTCTGATTACAGGTCATTCAGGGGCACTGTGTCCTTGAAATGCCTTCGGGAACAGGAAAAACTGTCTCGCTTTTGTCCTTAATCGTCTCGTACCAGCAAGTGCGTCCTGATTTCGATATCACGTCTCGCAAGCACTCATCCTTCTCTTGCAGTTCCATCCGACGAAACGCAAACTGATATACTGCTCCCGTACCGTGCCAGAAATTGAGAAAGCCCTCTCTGAGTTGAAAAGGCTGATGAAGTATCGAATATCATGTGCTGAAACACCTGAGCAAAGGCAAAAGGAAGAAAATTTTATGGGTCTTGGCTTGACAAGTCGGAAAAATTTGTGCATACATCCGGAGGTGCGTCAAGGACGCGGAGAGACCCCATCGCTGTACACTTCCATTCGTTTTAACGCTGGCTTTCCATACAGGTTTCCAAGGAGAAGAAGGGGAAAGTTGTCGATGCGCGGTGTCGCGACCTCACCAACTCCGCAGTATGCGAGAAGGGTCGCGCGAACCCTGGATCGGTGGAGCTTTGTGACTGGCACGAGGTACACATCCCAATATCGCAACTAGAGGCAGAATATATGATACCTAGACCAGAACCTAGGGAAATATGAGCCTGGAACTCTCATGCCATCCGGCATATGGACGCTCGCGGACGTATTGCAATACGGCCGCGACAACGGTACATGCCCTTACTTTACCGTCCGACGGATGGTAAGTTTCGTGCACCTCAAAGGTCGATCGACCTTCACGATCCCTCACTCAGATGCCTTTTGTCGACGTGATCATATATTCCTTTCATTATCTCATTGATCCCAAAGTCGCCGAGCAAGTGTCCAAAGAGTTATCCAAAGATGCCATTGTCGTGTTTGACGAAGCCCACAACATTGGTCAGTGATGTCGACGGCCGTTCTTGGTAGCTGGCTTAGTTGCGCATCAGACAATGTATGCATAGAATCTCTCAGCATCGACCTCACACGACCGATGCTCGACTCGGCTACGCGGAGCGTGACGAAGCTTGGTGAAAAAATCGACGAGTAAGGGTCGTTTTTGACATCGTTCGGGTCACTGATAAACCTCGAAGAATCAAGAGGACTGACGCCGCCAAATTGCAAGATGAATATGCCAAGCTGGTTGAAGGTCTACAAGAAGCGACCCCGGAGACTTCGGTCGAGGACGCGTTTATGGCAAACCCTGGTAATTGTTGACTGGAATGTTCTATCCCACGAGTGGAAGGACTAACGAGTGTCCAGTTCTTCCTGATGATCTGCTCAAAGAAGCGATACCTGGGAATATTAGAAAGGCTGAGCATTTCGTCGCCTTTCTCAAGCGTTTCGTCGAATACCTCAAGGTTGGCATGAACTGCTATCGCACACGCCCTCTTGCTAAGGACTGAATAGACTCGTATGCGCGTCCTACATGTCGTGGCAGAAACACCCCTTTCTTTCTTGCAGCACCTCAAGGACATCACATACATTGAAAGACGACCGTTACGGTGATTGACCTGGAATTTGATGGTTTCCATGTCTTATTCTATCTGTCAGATTCTGTGCCGAACGTTTACAGTCTCTGGTTCGTACACTGGAACTGAGTCGGCTGGACGAGCACTCCGCACTACAAAAAGTTGCATCTTTTGCGACGCTGGTAGCAACCTACGAGAAAGGTAAGTATGTCTCCTTCGCATAGTAATTGTATGCATCACCACTGAACCCCCAGGCTTTCTACTCATCCTCGAGCCTTTTGAAACTGATAATGCGACTGTACCAAATCCTGTGTTTCACTTCACGTCAGTGATTTGATCAGCGGTCCTCTTCGTTTGCTGATTTATGTGACAGTTGCCTCGATCCCTCTTTGGCTATCAAGCCAGTTTTCGAACACTTCACCAGTGTTGTCATCACCTCCGGAACGATTTCACCGTTGGACATGTATCCCAAAATGCTACAGTTCACGCCTGTTGTTCAAGAAACATATCCGATGACGCTTACCCGCAATGCTTTCCTACCATTAGTAAGTAATAAATCACGCTTATGAAACCTACTTTATCGCTTCCCTGTAGGTCATTACTCGTGGTAGCGACCAAGTCGCGATAAGTTCTCGTTTTGAGGTCCGAAATGATCCAGCCGTCGTGAGGAACTTTGGCAGCATCCTTGTCGAATACAGCAAGATCGTTCCCGATGGCATCGTTGCCTTCTTCCCCAGTTATCTTTACATGGAGTCAATTGTGGCAGCATGGAACGACATGGTATGTTACATGGACGCTCGTAGTCACCTCTTGAACCTGTTTTCAGGGGATTCTAAACGAGGTTTGGAAGAACAAACTCATTTTCGTTGAAACACCGGATGCGAATGAGACTAGCATAGCCCTTGAGAACTATAGGCGGGTAAGCTCTGATCGACCTGCTTAACATGGGGTATGAAAGCTGGTCCCAGGCCTGTGATAATGGACGGGGCGCGGTGCTGCTGTCTGTTGCGCGAGGAAAGGTATCAGAAGGAATTGATTTCGATCACAACTATGGACGTGCTGTCATCATGTTTGGGTGCGTGTTTTGTCGTGTGCAGTTTCGACGAGTCGCGAACTGGGTGATCTTCAGAGTTCCATATCAATACACGGAAAGTCGGATTCTAAAAGCGCGCCTCGAATACCTCCGAGATGCGTATCGGATAAGAGAATCGGAGTTCCTTGGGTTCGACGCGATGCGAAACGCCGCGCAATGCGTCGGGCGCGTTCTTCGTGGTAAGACGGACTGGGGATTGATGGTTTTCGCTGACAAGGTAGGACGTGTGGCACAATCTGCAATTGCCTTGATCGCTGAGACCCGTGGAGCGGTTTGCACGAGCAGATAAGCGTGCCAAGTTGCCTCGATGGATTAATCAATACATCACTGAGGTGGCGTCCAACCTGTCTACGGATATGGCTGTGACATTGTCCAAACTGTTCATGCGAACGATCTCGCAGAACCCGAACGAAAACCAGACAGGGGTTTCACTATGGACGCTCGAGGATATAGAAAAGGCACAGGCGAAGCAAAAGGCACAGGCACTGTTGCTTGAACAGAAACAGAAACAGCGCGGGCCTGATGATATGGATGAGGACGAGTTTGGGGATGGTGGGATAGACGATGGGCTGCTCATGGACCTGGACCTAGCGTAGATGGTAACTTGGAACATGGGCATCATGAGGTACAGGTACAGGTTGGAGTTGTATGGCGACTTTCCACGCTTGCCAATAATTATATTATTACATGGTGCTGGTGGAACATCGTGAATATGTACAAATAAACGATGAATAAACGATGAATGAAGAAGATAGATGATGTCGGTGTGGCGTTAGAATGTCAGTCTAGTGTGTTCGGGAGTGTCATGATGGACACGTTGAACACTTTCCCGGAACCTTCGAGTATGAGCGGATCAGGGGAGTCAGAGGAAGCTAAATCAAGAACGGGGGAGACTGACTTGGTGTGTGATCAGACGTTCGGGCTGCCTACATATGAAGAACCAGGAGATGAGCACAGCTTGTTTCAGAGGTGGATGACGCACCCATAATAGCGACGGCAGCGACAAGGTCTGGAGGAGGAATTGCAGTTGGGGTTATGGGCTGAACTGAGGATGCAGACTGGACTACGGCAGTCGATGACGGAGTCACCAGTGAAGGTGTTGTGGCCGCAACCGGTGTGTTTGATAAACTTAAGCTGACGATGACACATCCCTGCTGAGGCATTAGTCAAACTTTTTTTTCCGCGATAGTGTGACCGACGAACTCTAGGTTGACTGGCTCGCAGCGTCGGCGGAGGTAGGAGGAGCGACCGTCCTGTTTTCGTGTTTGCCTCCGATGCTCCTTCCCGGCACCGCTTTTTATTCCACCGGCGGATCGCCTATTACATACGTCCCAACCCCCGCTTTTCCTGCGCACTCGGCTCATGCGTTTCACGTAAACATCTTGGGAACCGCCCCTAGAAAATAGGAGGTGAATTCATATGGCCGTCGTCCTGGTAAATTTAATTCGAGCCGACGCCCTGTGTGCGAATGAAAATAGGACCGCTGAGCGAAACACGCGCGCGACTGTATGCGACCCGTTCGGGCGCACGACCCAGCTGCCGTCCGCGAACCGCGTGAATGCCCTACCCAATCGGTTTATTTAAGGCACTCATACAGTCGGTCTTTGAATTCGCTGGAAACCTGGTGTCCAAATCGAGCGGAGATGCCACGTTACCCAGGCTGTCATGGCTGTATGAACGCCGTCACGCCGTGGCCCTGGCCAAGGATCTTATCCGATCATCCTCACGATCTCATTTCCGCTGTTCCATTTTTTTTTTCTTGGGCGCGAACTTCCCTGATGTGATTGTGTCCCCCTCCCCTTCGGATTGACACCCCTCGCGTGATTCAGTGCGCGGCTCTTCGAACGGGACCGACGGTCGTGCGGATGCTCTGACGGCAATCGGAAGCACGACCCAACGACCAGATTTCGTTCGATCAAATCGCACACACATCACGTCATTGTTTCCCTCAAAATCGACCGGGACCTTTTCATCTCGTCGCGCGCCAAGTAGTTTGACAGCGACTCGTGGGCCTAAACCTAACCTTGTTGCTCCCGACCTTGCTCGATCCAGCATCTGACCATGGTCGACTGTCCGCCAATCAATGTCTGGGGATTGTACCAAGACAACACTTGAGGCATTTACGCTGCGACGAGTGCGACGCGGCTGTTAGTCCCACATTGGTTCAATGAACCATTGTTCCGGCCTTGTCAGATACGTACAGTATCCCATCGAGCTATCATCCTTCCTGTGGGACGGCTTATTAGCGCGAGAATGCAGCCAGGATGACATCGTGTCCGGCGACATTCGTTCCTGCTCCACGCCGAGTAGCTGCGGCAGCTCTCTACAACCAATCAGTTTAGCATCATTTGACAGAAATTGATGCCGCGTCGAGTATATGCCGCCGGGGAGCGGTAACGTTGACTCCAAGAACATCCGCACGTCGTCGGTTCCTCGTCCATCTTGACATTTCAGCTGGAACCAAAAAGTATAAATACCTCATGCAAGGATCCATCCCAAGTGGGTGATGAGCGCGCCGTGTGCTTGCAAGTGAACCCGCATTTACATGTCAAAACTAACGTATATATGGATCTATACCTCTAAACCCCTTCAAGATCACCGCGGAAAAGGGGTTGGCCCGGCGCCGTCTTCATCGGACAGTTTCTCTTGCAGGTTTCGTATTGGCTCGCCCTTGATCACTTTGCGGACTTCGTCTGCCGTCAGCGTCTCATGTTCTACCAACGCGTGGGCAAGCTATCGGGCAGCGCACAGGCCAGTCAGACGACAGCCATGGGCAATACAAGAACGGCACCTACCCGATGGAGTTCTTCCTTCTTCTCTTCCAACAGTTTGGCAACACGGCTCTCGCCTTGCTGAAGCAAACTGGAACATGATAGGTGAATGGTAGCTTTTACCAAATTCTTGTAGTCGTACTTACCTCAGGATTTCTGAGTCGATTCTCTCGCTTGTCTGGGGGCTGACAGGTCCATTCTGGTCGCTGTAATAGACAGGCCCCACTTTTCCAGAGAAACCAAAGTTCTGCACCAAATCTCAGTCATCGAGGGCCCTACACCACATGAATTATCCTTACCTTGACCATCTGAGTCGCCGTGTGGGTTGCCTTTTGAAGATCAGAAGAACACCCGCTGGTGAGGCCGCCTTCACCGTAAACTGGTATCGAAGCATGATCAACAGCAAGCTGGTGAGTATGAAACGGGACTTGCTCAACGTCTCCGCGACGCGACCGCCCATGCAGACGTCGATCATGGCCTTGTATTCGCTTCGGGAGATGGAAAACATGTCGCCTTCCGGCAATTGCGAGGTCTAGTACGAAATCAATGCGACATACAGGGCAGTCATGAAACGATGACGGACGACACCCAGCGCATGACCACGGGGAACGCATGTGACCTTGTGCAAAGGCATTGCACCGTCTGTATAGAGTGCCGTCAGGGCATGGCCTCCCTGGACATATGTAAATGTGAGGTGACTTGATGGACCGCTAACCAACGCACCTCGTGATAGGCCGTGAGCAATTTGTTCTTCTCGTCAATGTATGCGCTCTTGCGCTCAGCGCCCATGACGATGCGATCCTGACGAAATTAGATACACTACACGAATACGGACCGGGATAGGATACCTTTGCCCATTCAAAGTGCTTCAGGGTGACTTCTTTGAAGCCTTCCTTGGCGGCCTGAATCGCGGCCAAACTAGATGATTCGGTGAGAGGTCCTTTGTGAGTAGACAAAGCAGGCTCACTTGACCATGTTCTGCAACTCGGCGCCGGAGAAACCAGGGGTGCCTCGAGCCAGGATCATCGGGTCAACAGCTGAAGGACAAAACATGGGATCAGCAATACGGCAAAAATGCAGACCACAAACAATTGCTGGCAATGACATCTTTCATAAAGTGGTTCAGCAGTTGTATTCTACCACGGACGTCCGGTAGGGGGACGGCAATGTGACGATCGAACCGACCGGGCCGAGTGAGCGCACTAAATGAATGATGAGGCTATGTTTGTGATCAAGGATGTCAGGAGCACCAACGGATCCAAACTCTGCGGAAAGTTTGTTGCAGCAATGACGATGACACCCTCTGTCTGCAAGAAGCCGTCCATCTCGACCAACAACTGATTGAGGGTCTGCTTCATGTAATGCTGATCACGCTGGGATCGTTTACCACCAACGGCATCCAACTCATCAATGAAAATGATGGCAGGTTGCTTCTTGCGGGCTGCGGCAAAAAGATCGCGGACGCGCTTTGCACCGACGCCGACAAACATTTCCTCAAATTCAGAACCGGAAGAGAAGAAGAAGGGCACGCCAGCCTCTCCAGCAATAGCTCTCGCGAGCATCGTCTTTCCGGTGCCGGGTGGACCTGTGAGGAGGATACCCTTTGGAAGCTTCCCGCCGAGAGACGCAAAGGCAGTGGGATCTTTTAAAAAGGTGACGACGTCTGCAAGTTCCTTGGGGAGGGTGAGAAGAGGAGGGGAGGGGGTGAGAGGAGACGCGCCTGCTTGACTTCATCGATGCCATGCACGTCACTGAACTTGACGGGTTTTTGCTGGAGCGGCTCAAACTCTGCGGTGCGTCCTCCGGCCTTGAGGAGGCCAGAGTTTTCGAGCAGCACGGACAGGATGACCAACATGACTGGGGACGTGTTAGGAAGCAGGAGCGGATGGTGGAGAGGACATACAGAAACCGCTGAGGCCGGCCAAGACGACGAATCGAACGACGCGGACGGTGAGGGAGCCTTTGGCTAGGGGGCAAAGGTGAATGCCGAGTCGTCGACGAAGACGGGGCTGCTCACGTTCGCTGAGGGTGACATGGATGGGGTTGCCGCTTACGCCTGCGCCCTTGCTGAGGGCTGCGGCGAGATTGGCGAATGCGGTGTTGGACGGCAAAGGGTCCTGTGCGGGGGGGGAGGAGGGGTTGGCACGCTTTGCGAGCAGGTCTGCGGCGATTTTTTCGCTCCTCGACTGGGGCGGGGAGGGATCGGGGCCCTCTGTGGGGATGGTATCTGAGGAGGGCAGGGGAGAGGTGGGAGGGAGAGCATCGAGGAGAGACTGTCGTTTGCGGACGGCGAGGTCGATGGCAGGCTCGCGTCCGGAGCTGGCGAGCGCGTCGAGATACAATTCAAAAGCGTCGTCGGAGCGGAGGAGGGGGGATGCGGGGACCTGGAGAGAGGTGGGAGAGTGTGTGGTGGGAGAGGGAGAGACGTACGCGTTCGACGGCGTGCTCCCAGCGGTCGATGAGGGTGTCGTAAGCCTGCTTCGTGCGGGTAGCGCTGAGGGCATTGAAAAAGGCGAGCTGCTTGTGAAGGTCAGTCGGGTGTGCATTGGCCTGTGCCTCGAGTGCGGCAATCTCTGCTGCGGTGTCGAGGGAGGGCGGGGGGGAGGCCGCGGCCCAGGGGAAGAAGGAGGCGGCGGTGCGGCGGAGACGGGGCTCGGGCCAGGGGAAGCGTCTCTGTGGGACGGGGCGGGCGAAGACGAGTGCGGCGCGGAGTGAGCGGGCGTGTGTGAGCGGGGCCGCTCTGAGGCGGAGGAGGAGGAGGGACATGGCCAGCCTTACATAATCCCAGGCCGCCTCGATGAGCGACCAGGTCCTCGTCGCGCTCGCGGGTGTCTGCGAGGCCACCGCCGCCGCGCTCGCCGACATCGCACGCCCACTCGCCGACCCGCCACCGCCGCTCCCCCTCCTCCGCGCCGACCTCGACAGCCTCCTCGCCCTCGTCGACAACACCGCCCTCAAGCTTGCCCTCGCCCTCAAGCCCTCCGCCCCCGCCTACTCCGCCGCCCTCCCCCTCCTCCACGATCTCGCGCAGCACGTTGCTGCCCTCGCACACGCAGTCCGCCTCCTCCACGACTTCCCCCACGGCGCCGCCCTCACCAAGGACGTCAGGTTCCGCATCTCCGACATCCTCGCGGCCCTCCGTGCGCTCATCCAGACCTTTCTCAACAATGCAGCCCGCGGCCCCCAGCTCGCCGGCAGCGACCCGTCCGGGGACGAGCATCTCGTCCGCACCGGCGCCCTCCACGATCTCATTTCAAACGCCCGCGCCCTCGGCGGCATCCCCGACGACAACCGCGCCGCCGTGCACAAGTTTTGGAAGTCAGACAACGCCTCCCTCGACGACAATCTCCAAGAGATCGCGACGCTTGTCACAGATGCTCAACGCCCACACCACGACGACCTAGATGACGGATGGGACGAGATCGGCCTCGGCGGCGCTGGCACCGCGCTCGACGAGACCGAGCTTGCCCGTGCAAAGAATGTAGTGTACCCCGTCCCACCTCTGCATACCCCCTCTTGAGCCCTCCCCCCAGGTCCACAGCGTGTTGCGCCTCACCACCCTTCTCCACAAGCGCATCGCCCTCGATCTCCTACCCCTCCCCTCCACTGCCCCCCCAGCCACTTTCGACGCCCTTCTCTCCCAATCAAACCAGCTCCTCTCCACCGCCGATGATCTTGTCGCGGCGCTCTACTCCCCGCAGGAACTACCTTGCGTTCGTCGCGAGATCCTCCAGATCGCTACCATCGCCACGTCTCTTCGGTCCCTCGTGGACCGCTTGCTGCCCAGCACGGACGACCTCTCGAAGCGGCTTGACAACCTCACCGTAGACACGTCGTCCCCATCCAAGAAAAAGAGGGCAGACAAGAAATGGTTTGACACATGCGTCGATCACATACATCGTCTATGCACCGTCGTCGCGGAGTCGACAGGTCAGGCGGATGGGACTGCACTATCTCCATAGCCTTGTGTATATTACGCTTCTCCTTCCTCTTTGGGTGTCGTTCGTCTATGACGCCTTTCCAGTTCCCATTCATCTCTGAATTTCGCAGCGAGGAAATTTGGGTGGAGCACAGTGCTGTTTTCGGCACGCAGTCGTTGCTCGAATCGCGCAATCTTGTCTGCCTGGGACTGCAGGTCAAACGTAAATTTCTGCAGACACCGCGCGTCAGCAGCCAGGACACCAACGGTTCCAGTCAGCTTACCCCTTCCTCGGCGCGCCTCGCTCGTGCGTCGTCTCTCATCCGGTCCAACTCTTTCCGTCGCTCTTCCGCGTTTTTCAGACCAGACCTCGGTGTGATTCCACCGGCCTGACCGACCAATGAAGCCAACCAGATGCCTTGTCAAGAAACAAAACTTACGCCCTTGAAAAGCTCCGCATAGATCTTGGAGTCGCCCAGATCAATGTCTCGCACGCCCGTCAATGCCTGTTTTCGTTGTTCCAAAGTCGGCAACTGAGGCTTCGCCAACTCTTGAACGGGTGGTGGTGGTGGTGGTGGTGGCGGCGGCGGCTTTTGCGTCGTCGTGGTTGGGGTCGATGTGCCCGCCACACCGGTCGTCGTCTTGGTCTTTTTGATCGGTGGAAGCTTGCGCTTCTTCGGGAAGGCCTGGCTGAGAGGGTCCTTGGCAAGCTGCGATGCATCCGGTGGGGGGTCCACTGCGGAGGTGGGCGCAGGCTCGTCATTGGAGAAGAGATCCGAGGGTTGGCTCTGCGCTGCAGCGCTCGATGCGCGGGACGCTGTGGCGGGTGGAACGCCCAGTTTGCGTTCGTCCTTCATCAGTATCTCCCTGTCCTTGTCCTTGGGGCCCTTTGCCTTGGGGCCCTTGGGCTGCACCGCCTTTGCCCTCCCCGCCTTTGCCTTGGCTCCGGCTTTCGCTTTCGAGGGGCCACGTTTGCGTGGCGCATCGGGGTCAACGCCGTCGTCGTCGTCAGTGTCGGGGATGGGGTGCGCGACATCGCTGAGATCGTCCTCGACCGAGCCGCGGTTGCTCTCGTCGTCGTCGGAATAGACCACCTGGACCTTCGTCTTGGTAGATAGCGACTTCTTGCGCTTCCTGGACGCCCTGTGCGGGCTGTCGTCGCTGGCACTGAGGGAGCGCGGAGCAGAGTGGCGGAAGGTGTCGGGGTCGACGTCCATGTCGACGTCCTCATCTGGGGTGGTGGCGACGGAGAGCGGGGCATCGGTGTCGGTGGTGCGGGCACGCTTGGATCTGTGTGTGGCCGGAGGCACGGGTGGGTCGTCGCCGTCGTCGTCCGAGTGGAGAAGGGGGCGCTTCGAGGTAGACTTGCGCCTGGACGATGGCTGTCGGTGTCAGACGGGCGGTGCGGCGCGGGGAGGGACGGCTTTACCTGGTGCGCCTCGCTGGTGGTCAACATGAGGAGACCTCACGTGACCTTCTTCTGCCGTCTCCGTCCAAATACGCGACCACACGCAGGTTGTGTTCTGATGCTCGCGCGCACGCTGAGGGCGTATGCCACCGCCGCCGCCGCGTCGGCCCGCCCCGCGACGGTCCGGGTGCTCGGGCGAGAGTACCCCGCCGACGAGATGACCAACGTGTCCCCGGCAGTCCTCTCCAAGCTCCCCCTCCGCCTCCACACCCGGCCCGCCCACCCGCTCAGCACCCTCCGCGCCCTCATCGAGTCCCACTTCCCGTCCTACGCCCACCTCTCCTCTCTCTCTCCCCTCGTCACCCCCTACCAAAACTTCGACCTCCTCTCCTTTCCCCCCGACCACCCCGGCCGCGCCGTCACCGACAGCTACTACGTCAACAGGGACCTCATGCTCCGCACCCACACCTCCGCGCACGAGGTCGAGGTCTTCGAAAAGGGCGAGACCCGGTGGCTCCTCACCGCAGACGTCTACAGGCGCGACGAGATCGACGGCTCCCACTACCCCGTCTTCCACCAGACCGAGGGCGCCCGCATCGTCTCCGCAGACCCGAACGGCATGAAAGACATCGAGGACGACAACGCCCGCCTGCAGGCCCACCTCCAGCGCGCCAACATCCTCATCGAGGATGTCCCGCACCTCTCGCCCACCAACCGCTGCCAGCCTGCACACGACCCGATGCACACCCAGCTCATCGCCCACAACTTGAAGCTCTCCCTCAACAGTCTTATGCTGGCCCTCTTTAGCGACCACGTCGGCGCGACGCCGCAGAACCCGCTCAGGGTGAGGTGGATCGAGGCCACCTTCCCGTGGACGACGCCCAGCTTCGAGGTCGAGGTCTTTTTCCGTGGCAAATGGCTCGAGATCCTCGGGTGCGGTGTCATCTATCAGCCGACACTGGACAACGCAAGCAGGTGTTCGTCTTGCGGTTGTGCGGCAGTGACCTGACCCGTCTGCAGGTGTTCGAAACAAGCTGGGGTGGGCGTTTGGCCTCGGACTCGAGCGCATTGCGATGATCCTCTACTCCATCCCCGATATCCGCCTGTTCTGGTCTCAAGACCCCAGGTTCCTCACGCAGTTCAAGCAGGGCGACATCACGACGTTCCGGCAGTACTCAAAGTACCCCGCCTGCTTCAAGGATGTCAGTTTCTGGCTGCCCAAAAACGTGGATCTCCACGACAATGACTTTTGCGATCTCGTTAGAGACGTGGCGGGCGACGTCGTAGAGGATGTCAAGATGGTCAGGACGTTCCAGACATGTTTTTCCGTCGTAATCTGAGTTCCCACAGACGGACAGCTTTACGCATCCAAAGACGGCTCGGAAAAGCGTTTGTTACCGAATAAATTACCGTTCGATGGACAGGTACGGCGTCCATATTGCTTGGCATGCTCGCACTAACCCAGTATAGGTCATTGACAAATGACGAGGCGAATGAGTTACACGCCCAAGTCACGTCGAGCCTGCGTGATCGCTTCGGAGTAGAGATTCGTTGAATTACGCGTGCTAAATTATGTCTATCGTGATGATGCGTGTATGCCGTCGAGCTCGACCCCATGTCTAGAGTAGTAAGTAGCATACCCACATTTGCGGCGTGGCGGTACGATGGAACAGCCCGCGAGATAGCCCCGTCATGGTGCGTCCTGGACGACACCGACTTGGGCTGCGCGCAGAAGGCGGTCCTTGATCATGTAACCCGTCTTTTGACACTCGAGGACGGTCCCGGGTTCCTTGTCCGGTATGGGGGCCTGGTAGAGAGCCTCATGCCGGTTAGGATCAAACTTTTCTCCCGTGGGATCGAATGACTTGACGTGGTATTTGAACAGGGTGGACAGGAGAAGACGGTGGGTCATCTCCACGCCTTGGTGTAACTCTGTGAGATATTCCCGAGCGGACTTTAAGGGGGGCACGGAAGGGGCGTCGGAGGGGGAAGATTCGGGATGGAGAGCGGCGGGGGGGACGGATTTAAGGGCCAGGGCGAGGACATCGACGGTTTCGAGGAGGTCGCCTGCGAAACGGGTGATTGCAAAGTCGCGTTGCTGCTCCCTTTCGCGAGCAGCGTTACGCTGGAGGTTCAGAAAGTCGGCCTGGAGATACCGTAGCCGACTCTGGGGGAACGTGGTTAGTAGGGGCGCACGGAAAGAAATGGGGCCAAGACGGACGGTGAGATCATGGACCTCCTCCTCTTTTTTCTTGAGGTGCTCGAGGGACTCTACGGAGACCTCGGGGCTCTCTGGCTCTGGTGGGGGGTCTGGGTGTTCAGGGGGGGCCTTGTCGGCAGAGTAGGGACGGAAGGGGACCGCTGGGCGACGGAGTGTTCTGGGCGAGAGGGCAGCTGAAAAGACGCGTCGTGCCAACATGCCGTTCATCGTCGCCGCACAGACCTCGGGCTTGCATTTTCATTTAGCACGTGACCGTGGGTCCATTTGACTGTACGTACGTTTTATATATAGACCCTGAGTGTTCATGATCTGGAGGACGGTCTCGGTGCAGTGGCTCCGTCCCTCCTTCTTGCGAACCACCACCATGTCCACCGCACAGGCCATCGATGGCAATCTCATCGCAAAGTCCCTCTTTTTCTTCGCCCGTCGCGTTTCTCTCATTCCTTTTCCAGGTCCATCCGCCAGACGGTTGCCGACAAGATTGTTTCCCTGAAGCATCAGTTTCCCCGCTTCCTGCCCCAGCTCGCCGTCGTCCAGGCCGGCGAGCGCCCAGACTCCTCCGTCTATGTCCGCATGAAAGCGAAAGCCTGCGAAGAGGTCGGCATCCAGTTTCAGCACATCACCATCCCCGAAGCCTCCACCGTCCAGGAGGTCGTCAGCATCGTGAAGCGCCTCAATGACGACGAGTCTATAAGCGGCATCCTCGTCCAGCTTCCTCTCGGCTCGCATATTGGTCCCGATGGCGTCCGTACGGTGACCGAATCAATTTCACCCGAAAAGGATGTTGATGGGTGGGGCCTGCCCTCGTGAATATTGCTCACGCGCTTATCTCCCTCTGTCTTAGCTTCCACGCGTATAATATTGGTCTCCTTTCTTCTCGCGCCTCTTCCCCTCTCTTTACTCCTTGCACCCCCGCCGCCGTCATTCGTCTTCTCGAGTCGACTCGTGTCTCGCTCTCGGGTGCTAACGCCGTCGTGCTTGGGCGAAGCGACATCGTCGGAAATCCCGTCGTCGCCCTCTTGAGGAACAAGGACGCGACGGTGACCCAGTGCCATAGTCGCACCAAGAATCTCGAGCAGCTCGTGAGTCTTTTCTTTTCCCACCATCGTGTACTTCTCACCACGAGCGCAGATAAAACAAGCGGATATTCTCGTCGTCGCTATCGGACAAGCCGAGTTCGTCAAGGGTTCGTGGATCAAGCCCGGCGCGGTCGTTATCGATGTTGGCATCAACTCCATCCCAGGTATTCTCGGCCTCTGATCCATTTCCGTGTCAATCTCACTCGCAATCTTTCCAGATGCGACCAAAAAGTCGGGTCAACGTCTTGTCGGCGACGTACAGTATGCTGAAGCCGCTCTCCATGCTTCTTACATTACCCCTGTTCCCGGCGGTGTCGGACCGATGACTGTGGCCCTCTTGATGGAGAACGTCCTAAAATCTGGCATTCATCACTTTGAACAGGCCCGCGCCCGCAAGGTCGCCCCACTGCCCCTTGACATCAAGGCCAAGGTCCCAAGTGATATTGAGATTGCTATGGCCCACACACCAAAACCAGTCACACAGCTTGCGCGTGAGATCGGTCTCCTCCCCGACGAGCTGGAGAGTTATGGAAAGTTCAAAGCCAAGGTCGAGCTCAGTGTTTTGGAGCGTTTGACACACCGCAAAGATGGCAAGTATATCGTCATTTCCGGGTGAGTGTGGCTCCGAGCGTGCACAAAGCTGGACGCCCATCGTAAATTAGCATCACCCCCACACCGCTTGGCGAGGGTAAGTCAACAACGACCATCGGTCTCGCACAGGCTTTGGGCGCACACCTTGGCCGACCTGCTTTCGCCTGTGTCCGTCAACCCAGTCAAGGACCTACTTTCGGTATCAAGGGCGGTGCCGCCGGTGGCGGTTACAGTCAGGTTATTCCTATGGATGAGGTGAGTCCCGCTGCGCCCAGACCGATTGCATGTAGGCGTGGTTGACATTGTTATAGTTCAACTTACACTTGACCGGTGATATCCACGCTGTTACCGCTGCGAACAATTTGCTGGGTTCGTCCTATCGGTTGCACGTGTCAGGGACTCGCTAACACCCATTCAGCCGCCGCTCTCGACGCGCGTATGTTCCACGAGGCCACTCAGTCGGACAAGGCCCTTTACAGCAGGCTGGTACCCACCAAGAAAGGGAAACGCGAATTCGCTCCTCTCATGTTCAAGCGCTTGCAAAAGCTTGGCATAAACAAGACCGACCCCAATGAGCTGACACCCGAGGAAGTCAATAGATTTGCTCGTCTCGACATTGATCCAGAGACCATTACTTGGAACCGAGTCATCGACACCAACGATCGCTTCCTGCGCAAGATTACGATTGGCCGTAACCCTACCGAACAAGGCCACGAACGGGAGGCCGGTTTCGACATTTCCGTTGCAAGCGAATGCATGGCAGTATTGGCACTGACAACGGATCTGAAAGATATGCGAGAGAGGCTCGGCGCGATGGTCGTTGCAACGAGCCGACGGGGTGATGCTGTTACAGCCGATGACATTGGTGTTGGAGGTGCCCTTGCGGTGCTGATGAAGGACACCGTCAAACCCAACTTGATGCAGACGCTCGAAGGCACTCCCGTCTTTGTACACGCCGGTCCTTTTGCCAACATTGCGCACGGAAACTCGTCTATCCTTGCCGATCGTGTCGCTCTCAAACTCGCAGGAACAGAACCCGGTGACTCCTCTGACCGCGTTGGTTACGTCCTCACTGAGGGTGGCTTTGGTGCCGATATGGGTATGGAGAAGTTCTGCAATATCAAATGCCGTATCTCTGGCCTCAAGCCCGATGCTACCGTGATTGTGGCGACGACTCGTGCACTAAAGATGCATGGCGGGGGACCCGAGGTGACCCCTGGCAAGCCCCTCGCTGATACCTATACCAAGGAAGACCTCGTCACCCTCAAGGAGGGATGTGCAAATCTCGCCCGACACATTGAAAATGCGCGCAAGTTTAGTCTCAAGGTCATTATTGGTATCAACCGCTTCTCGTGTGTACTCGTCTCATGGCTCGATTTCTCGTCACTAACGTGGTTTGCTGTAGGTCTGATACTGATGCCGAGCTTGAGCTCGTCCGTCAGCAAGCCCTCGCAGCTGGTGCTGATGCAGCAGTGATCAGTAACCACTGGGCTGAGGGTGGCGCTGGCGCTTGTGCCCTCGCTGAGGCAGTCGTCGCGGCCTGCGAGGGCGAGTCCGACTTCAAGTTCCTTTACGACCTCGATCTACCCATCGACGAAAAGATCAGCATAATCTGCAAAGAAATCTACCACGCGGACGGTATCGAACTAAGCGAGCTGGCTCGCAAGCAGTTGGACACGTATACCCGTCAAGGTTACCGCAATCTTCCCAGTGCGTCATTTCCCATCGATCCTCGCTTAACATGTCTTACCGGGCTTATCTTTTGCAGTTTGTATGGCCAAGACACAATATTCGTTCTCGCACAATCCAGCATTGAAAAACGCTCCCACTGGCTTCACGATTCCCATCCGAGAAGTCCGCTTGTCCGCTGGCGCAGGCTTCCTTTACCCCATCCTCGGCGACATGCAAACAATGCCTGGCCTGGGCACACGCCCTGGTGAGCGATAAGCTCCAACACACTCTCACGTTTGCCCTCTCATGAGTTCTGATTGTTAGGATTCTGGGAAGTCGGCCTAGACCCACAGACTGGACGTGTCGTAGGCCTCTTTTAGACGTACGATTTTCGCAAAGCGTTTTCAACGGACGCGAGAAAGACGTGCTCTCCGCGATAATGGACCCTGAGCTCTCTTTTCCAAATGTTCTATAGGTTTTCGGCATTCGCAACACCGTCTCAACACGGAGTTGGTTCGCACTTCAACGTATGCATAATGACCCCGGGAGCAATGTAGGTTAGCGATATAAATCAAACGAAGCCGGTGCGTCGCACGAGCTGGCCAATCGTTTCGGTATTACACGACTCTGTGCCATGTCCATGTATACCTATGCATGTCCATATGATAGTCCAATGATGGATGCTGACGATTGAAAAACGTGCGTGCCTATTGAATGGACTTGCCCCCAGGCAACCTTGCGACAGATGTATCTTGAGCATTGTTGGCCGGGGGTATGGTGTTAGCAAGGGCAAGGCACCCGTGACCAAGGATCCGCCCTGCTGGTCGTAGACGATCACATCGTCAACGGCGTCCACGTTTCTATAATAAGTGTTGCCTTTCGTATCCGTGTATGAGAACGTGTTGTTGCCTGTGCTGTTGGCATAGCCCGTGGTAGTGTTCGAATACGCGTATCCAGCTGTGGGACCCAGCATGGGGCGGTTGACCTTCATTCGGGAGACGCAATACTGCTTATCCATCTGCTAGCATTCCCAGATCGCCGAACCTAGAATGAACGGTGTGGTAGTGTAGGTCAGGGGCCTCGGGGGGAGCCAGACGGAGTCAGTACAGTACATAGTCCGTCTTCGCGTGTCTGTAGCCTTCGTCCCAACCCACTCCACTGCGGTTCTCTCCAGGTGTTGGCGGGGGTCTCCCCCCTGCCCCCCTCCAACGGCGCTGGCACGGCCTGCAGATCGTACGAATGGTCGATCGCGCTGTAGTCTATGGTCACATGTCAGTTCATTCGCGTCGGTAGGACAGGAAGAACCATACATCTTTTGGACGCATTGGTGGCATCAACGTAGGTCACGTTGACGTACAGCGGGTATTTAAACTCGTCCACGACGGTCAGGACGCCGTTGTGAAGGGACGTGACGGTTCCCGAAGAGATTTGTACCACGGTCTGAAACGGGGTTCATCCGCGCGCAAAAGCAGACACGGGGCCACCGAGCACTCGCGTGGGCGTACGTGCCGTTGAGCCAGCACTGCGTATCGGTATAGTTGAGGATCTGATTAAACGACACGTTGTTTGTTTGCCCGCTGCCACCGATCACGACAGCCTCGATGTGGATCGAGTGCTGTGCCGTGATGGAGATATGGATATCCTTGCTACCGATGCTAGCCGGCGTGTGCGCGACCGCATACGGTTCAGCCTTGTAGCTCGTAGTATTCCCCGTCGTCGGGTTCCCCGAAGGGTCGGTGACCACCTGGAGCAGCCCTGAGACGTACCAATCCGGATTCAACGGATGGTTCGCCTCAGCAGAGGCCACGTCAAGAGTCACATTGTGAGGGCGGCCATCGGCAAACGTGGGGGCAAATGGCGTCAAGTCAAGAAAGTAGGTCGGAAGATCCAGCACGCCGTACGACGCGATTGGTCTAGGAAGAGTGGGTAAACAACAAAGCTTTCTGTTCAGAAAATCCCCTCACCTCCAGAGACCGGGGTTGATTCCCCTAATGAAAATCACCGGATAAGGGAATCCAACGCCAGAGACCAGTCTGTCGACCAGTAAACGGACCTCCCAGAATGGTCCACCGTCGTGTGTCGTATCAGGCGGAAGATTGTCGAGGTGCTCGTCCGAAACGTTGAAGTACTGTGGAAGTTGCTCGTACTAGGTCAGCGCTCAAGGAACGGGCACGGAAATGCTTTAATATCCACTCAAAGCTCCTCCTCTCCGTTGCCTGATGCATAGAGTTCAACGTAAATCTATGCTGTATTCTAAGGGAGCGTAACATTCACCTAAACATGATGGAGATCAGCATCATAGCATCTGAGACGGAAAATCTAACACACGGAGAAGGCAGGCGGGATAGGAGCATCATCGGTTGAGGTGTTTGACATTGTAGAGATTGGGATAATCAAATTTGATTGCCCCGCCGTGGGATATTCCAATGAAGCGGCATGGAAAGTTGCCTACAGGGTTGCTATTGACGAACAGCCTCGGAAACTGATATTTAGAAAATATCAATGTACACACTAGCATGGGAGCCACTCAACGCGGTTTCCAAAGGATTGTCCAATTCCAAAATGAATGTCCCTGATTTAGCAAAGAGCGGAAGGTAGCGGGTAACATCCTTGATGTACATCCAGATTATCCCGTCATCTGCAGGTTCGGGTGTCGAGGTTCGCCATACTGAAAGAGGTTTAACGACGTCGAATCGGAAGTTACACTCGTACGTACTTTCGGTGTTCTGAAAAGTGAACACCCCGAGACGGTCGCACTGAGTCCCGTTTGACTTCATGGTGAAATTCGAAGTCACCGCTGCCCATGAACCCGGTTCACCACAGTGGTCAGGAGGACTGATCGATTATCAATTTGTAACATCGAATGGGATTCTCGACAACTTGCGAATATTGGACTATTTCAGGGCTGCTGTGATGCGCAAGTTGAATGAGTCTCCCCAGAGTCAGTAGTTCACTTACTCCCCGTAAGAGTTCCCGAACGTACGCCCGCATCAACATTTCGTCACACCACCCAAGTGTGTCCTGCTTTTAGTACTTAAGAATCATCACCGTACAAGTCAGGGCACCATTTGGTACAGCTGGTAGCTCGGCAACCTGAAAGTCAACCAACACTTGAGTATCAACACAAGCACTAGCAACTATTGCCGCGACAAGGAATAGAGCGAGCCTGAGAGCGAAGCCCTTGTACTCGAACAACATCGTGGCGATCACGATACTAGATGAATTGCTTCGAGGGAAGCATACGGTGTTTATACATCGGAGGTTTGTGGTTCAAAGTGAAGAATTAAAGCTGTGGACCTTCCGTGATCAAGGGAGCATGCCGAGAAGTTCGTTCATCATGAGGTGCCAGTGCAATGGGTACACTGGCCCGTTAGTCACTGCCACCAACCTGCACTTTTATCATCTTGGCGAGTCACATCATGACAGACTTTATGAAGTGGCGGCTCGTGAGTGCTTGAGTTGTCGATTGCGTAGTACAGTCGACTCTGCGTTAACCCTATGATACACGAGTACTCTATAAATACATAAAAATTTCGATGTCCGGAGTCGGTTTGCGGGCGATAACCCATTGGCGAAAGATCCAGAAAGGCTACGGTACTCGCGTCTCCGGCGGCAACCGGAGCTCACCAACGAGCAAACCAAATGGACATTACTGATATTCTCAACCTCAGACCATTCTCTTTCACCTCATTGTGGATACCTGTAACCCATACTCTGTAATACCCCACATGCTGCATCAGTAAATCACTGGATTTCATACAGGCCTACGCACCAGTACAGATGTACATACAAATCTGTACAGACTGCTAGATTATTGGCACAATGACTTCATCACACAGCTGGCAGTGAAGTTGCTTTAGTTCAACTATAGTACTACTTGTCTAATAGAGTGTAGGGTTCATTTCCTAATTGGCACAGACTTGTCGAAAATTTCGCGTTCAACGTATCACGTGACCTTGGTTCAAGTCGCCTCTCTGAACCAAGTGCACACCTGCATCACCCCGTCCACTTGCGCATGGCCAATGTCATGTTGCACACAGCAAAGACGACCCCCCTGGCCCCCACACACAGTGAAGATCACGATGCAACGCAATCAGTGTCACCGCAACAGCCGACGATAACGCCAGCGCACGCGTGGCCAATGCAGCGTCGCGCATGGGGGCAACGACAACGACCCCGCCGGCATGCGCGTGGGTAATGCCGCGTCACCCACGGGTCAAACGACGAGGACGACGAGGACACACCAGGCCGTCGATGCCATGTCGCACACAGCGGCAACGGCGATGACGTCTCGAGTCGTCGCACACGGCGAGGACGACGACAACACCGCTGCCACTCCGGGCAGTCGCATACGGCGAAGACGAACGACAACGACGACGACGAGGTCCCGCGCTG